>JANHGB010067832.1:0-32739 GCA_026283785.1 Coracopsis vasa
GTTCCCAGCATCCCTAGAGCCCCCTTCAGATACTGGAAGGCTGCTATGAGGTTTCCACGCAGCCTTCTTTTCTCCAGGCTGAACAGCCCGAAATTCCTCAGCCTGTCTTCACATGTGAGGTGCTCCAGCCCCCTGATCATCGTTGTGGCCTCCTCTGGACTTGTTCCAACAATTCCATGTCCTTTTTATGTTTTGGGCACCAGAACTGCACACAGTACTCCAAGTGAGGTCTCACAAGAGCAGAATAGAGGGGCAGGATCACCTCCTTTTACCTGCTGGTCATGCTCCTTTTGATGCAGCCCAGGATACAGTTGGCTTTCTGGGCTGTGAGCACACACTGAACCCGGCTCATGTTAAGTTTCTCATCGATCAGCACCCCCAAGTCCTTCTCTGCAGGGCTGCTCTGAATCTCTTCTCTGCCCAGTCTGTAACTGTGCTTTATGTATGGGTAATCTGTACGTAAAGCACAGTGCTGACTGCTGTACTGTTTCAGGTTTCAAATAGTATGGCTTTGTTAACACCTTGCTATTCTTGAACTAATTAAATTTACCTGGAATGAGTGTCCTATGCTGCTGTGGCTGGAAGGAGAACCAGAACAGATAGCTCACTCAGTAAGAAACCAAGCCCTTCCACATAGCACAGCCATGCCTTAGCCTGTTGGTGCTCTGGTTTTTCCTCAGCTAGTCTTCTCTTACCACAAGCCTGGTGGCCTGGCCATCTCTTTGCAAATGTTAATTGCTGTGTGCTGTAGATGTGGTTATCCTGGACACATTATTGTACCTTGTGATGCAGATAATTGATAAAAAAGGATTTGTGAGATAGTTAAGCTGGTAACTTCAGTCTGGGCTGCCTGTGTGCTGTAGACTTAGTAAAAGGGTTATGAAAAGAGAGCCATATGGGTGAATTCCTGGTGAACAGGAATTCCTAGAGGATGATGAGAAACTGGTTAGTGCATATCAAATTCTCCTCCAGTTCATACACTGAATGGGGTAATTTATTTCAGAGCAAATCTGCCTTTTCTACAGTAACATCCGTTTTGAAATAGCATCCACACAGGGCGCTAGGCTCTTCCACTTCTTGTGTACCTATGGTTTAACTACCTTTTCAAAGTGTACATAGTAAGGCCCTGCTGATGTGAGATGATGTGTTCTGCCTACTGATTGCACCTAGCTTGATTAAATTTGTGCTTTCATTTTTTTCTTTGTTAGAAAGGGTCTGCCATGAAAGGCTTGCAGATTGCTGGTCCGATTCCCACCCACTCTCTGGAGCAGTCTGGGCCTCCCATTGGGAAGAAAGGAACCTCAGCACTCTCAGCTCTGCTGCAGATGGAAGCGAGTCAGAAGTGAGTCTCTACAAGCAGGCTGTGTGCAGAGCACAAGAACATCCTTCCTATGTGTCCCACCTAGGCTGGCTAAAGCAGATTTGGGGAACTTTGCCTTACAAAAAGGGATGTGGAATCCTGCTTCTTTAGTATTCTTGTGGCAGGGCTTGGGAAACACTGGGCTTTTCCAATTACTTCCTTGTAGTATGTTTCCATTAATAGAATGAGTATCAAAAACTAGAGAGGAACATGAGAAGTGAATGCCTGGTAACCTGGAAGAAGCATCTTTTGAAGTAGCATCTCAGTCCATTACACATCAAATTTGTCATCTATTTGTGATTTGCCAGTACAGTTGTATCCACATAAGACCAGCTTCACTGGGACCTAAGTGTGCACAGGTACACCACACTGGTTGAGTGGTCTCAGTATAAACAGTGGGTAGCAAATATAGTCTGAACAAAATAGCTTGTTTTCATTGATAACATTTATTAAAACATCTGTGAAACTTCTGAGGTTCTTTTTCAGTATTGATCTAGAATGGCTCAAAGGAACTCAGATTACTCATACCAGAGAAGCTATAAACACAATTTAAAACATTGTTGCTGTTAAATACATACCAAATTTTAATGTCTTGGTAATGATAAGGTAGTATTACATATGCATAATAAAACTGAGAAAGATCAAAGGTCCATGTTGTTCATGAAGGGTAAAAAGTACTTACAGAGATTGGATTGACTCTGTACTTCAAAGTGTGGAAGAGCAAATGCCTGAAAATACAGTAGAGTAGAGCTTCCCTTTGCGTGGGAGCTGACCCAGAGTCTGTTTGAACAAACTCTGGATTCCTTCCTTTTGTTTCAGGACACTGGGGGAGCAGCAAGCAGCAATGCTTTCTGGGAAGAGCTCTGGACAGCCTTCGGAGAGTGGGAGCATTGCTATCACACCCACCTATATGGACAGCCCTCGCAAGGTAAAGACTTTCTGGTCTTTCTTCAGCTACTATTTTTACATAGAAATTTCTCAAATAACAGATTATTTTTGTAAGCAAATGTGTACATCTACCACATCTTACTCTAGAATCCAACAAGGACTGGTCCTGTGCTGGGGATGCCCTTAAGCCTTTGTGTGCAAGGGCATAAGAAGAGGTTGGGGTACAACTATCCAACTGTGAGAATGAGATGAAATTCCTGGGATACTGTCCCAGTGTGTGTTGCTAATTTAAGTGGTATTTATTAATTAGTCCATTTCCTTTTCCAGTAGCACATTTCATTTCAGTCAGGGTTTGATTTTCAGATTTAGTAGGTCAGTGCTCTCTTTAAGAGCAAAATCAAGCTCTAGACCATGACTATGTGAAGCTTCAGTGGAATTTCAACAGCAGGAACTCCAGTCATTTGCTTCTGCTTAGAGCAGAGGATGTGTTCCTGAGTAGTGGTTTAGATGTCCTTCCTTTGCTGGCTGAACTCCAGGCTGGAGAAAACTCTCTTCCTGGAGCTCTCTTCAGACATCTAAAGAGAAAACACTGTGCTGTCCCCTCAGCCTTCCTGTCAACTATTCTGTGGGTGCCAGGAGAGCAGGAACTCTACCTCCAAGTCCAACCAGAAATATTTGATGAATAAAGATACAGCACTTTGGTGTGATCTGGCTTGGGGTTCAACAGCTGATATATTACAAGGAAAAAGTTCTCAGATTCCCTATCATCTTAACAGTCTGTTTCAGTATTTTTCTCTTCCCACCTACTGTTTCCACAATCCACCCGTTTCTGCCACCGTCGGGGACAAGTGTTGAGTTATTCTGGAGACCTGGATATTCCTAGTTGAAGCGATAGAGTAACTGCAATCATCTTAGTAATAGACACCTATTTGTAAAATGAGTGTTTCCAAAACACAGATGTGATTCTGGAGCAGGTCATGCTAGGCTTGGAAAAAATAGTTGCAGAAACTGGCTTGAGGCATGTTTGCAAACTTCCAGGTCATGAATCAGGCCTTGCATTCTCCTCTTCAACTGTTTTGGAAAATCAGCTTCATCAAACTTCCCTCTTTAAATACAGAAATGGTAAATATCTCTTTCTACCAGTAAAGCTGGTGAAGATTCCATCTAGGACGCAGGACAGAAGAATGTTGTGTCCGATTGTTCTAGGCAGCAAAGGGAAAAAGTCAAAATTGGCTTCCTCAGCAGTAGTGCACTGGTGTGTTGGAAACCAAGTAGCAGACATTGTACTACCAGTAAGTTCTGAAAAGCAAATGGGATTTTGTGTAATTTTAAAAGTAACTATATTCGAAAGCCTTTCTGTAGGGCCAGTTGGAGAATCTTGAAGAGCAAGTTATCAATTGAAAGCTTTTCACATGGCAATAGTAAACACTCTTATAAGTATTTACATATAGGGACTTGGAGAGAAGCAATTGGGATCTCCAGATTGATGGCTTGCACTTGTTGGAAAGATGCTGGTGGAGGTAGCCTGACAAACAACTTTGTGCTCACTTGGAAACATTGGCAAGTGTGCGCCTCATGTTTCCAGGACAACACAATCCCTTCAGAGCTCACCAGCATGGGTATGTCCAGAGACTTGCAGCCAAAGTACTGACAGCTTGTCGCAGCTGTGTGCTCTGTCAGCAGCCAGGGGGCAAGTGCTCTTCTACCATGCTATTCAGTGCTGGAGTTATTCCAAAACAAAACAGAGCCGCTGGCTCCACCTTTACTCTGTTGCAGAGTAGAACTGACAAGTCACTTCAGCCAGTTACTGGGCAATACAATATGGGTTTACCACAGTGAGTTAGCTTGATGTATAATCTGTTTGGGAAGTCCTTGCCTGTATGGATAAAGGATGCTTGGCTCTGCTTCTGCACTGCGTAACTTGCCAGCCGTGTAACCCTGGTGCTGATTCTTTCCAGAAAATACTGTATACGTACATAACAGGGTAAGCGTCATCCTGACTGCAGGCTAGACAAAATATTTTGCCTAGGAAACAGAATAAAGAATTGCAAATAGGGAATGAAAATCTAGCTGAGTTCCACTGCATTGTCTTATGTGATAAGAGAATCTTGACACATCTTTGAATAGCAGCCGGGGATAAATTCAGTCAGGGTTTGCAAGTAGGTGGGAATGTAGTGCAGGCAGGATCTTCATTTTGCATGAAGTATTAAACACAGTGTTGGAAAGATCTGTGTGTTGAATTTTTCTTCCCTTCCCTTTGTACCATACCAGACCTGCATTTGAGAGGAGGAATGTGCTTCCTGAAAGTGCTTCTTTGCCTCTCCCTCTTTATCATTTGAATGACTGACAGACTAGAAAAATTGCTGTCTGTCTCTGGATATTTGTCATGACACATGCAGTTCTACAGGTTTCTGTATCACTGTTCAGCTTTGCATTTGGGATGGAAACCCACATACTTTCAAGCTCAAGTCTTTCTCCTGTGAAGCGTGGAGAGAAAGCTGTAGTTTCAATTGGCTTCTGATCAGTGTGGGTTTCAAATCTTTGAAAAAGCATCTGTGCTAAGGAAGAGCACTGTCTTGTTACAGAGAGAGAAAGTGAAGGTATGTGTGTGAGTGACTCCTGATGCTCTGCGTTCTGCTGCATCTTATGTTCTGGGTCTGTTTGGGATTTGCATTCTCCTCATACTTTCTCTCTGTGGTCATTTCATACTTGCACAACATTGTATTTGCTTTTCTTCAACTCCTTGTTGCTGTTGCTGTTGCCATTAATGGGCCTACTTCCTCTGATGCCTTCAGGATGGGGCCTTCTTTATGGATTTTGTTCGCAGCCCACGTACAGCTTCAACCTCCTACTCACAGGTTAGTTTTAAACGGGGTCTTGTCATCTCTGGCTTTTGGACTGAGGTGATGAAGAGCATTTGTTGTCCTGAGCTTCCCATATGGGGAACCTATGTTAGTTTCCAGATCTGCTTGTTGAGAGCAAGATGTACAGCATTAGCAGAACAAAGTGGCTGGTGGTGGTGGATATGAACATTTCCTTCCACCATTCAATGTTTGTGATGTGCTTTGGCTGTTCATGTGCCCTGCCTTACTGTCTTTTGCAGTGCTGTATTGTCAACTACTGAACCTTCTCTTTTTGTGTTCTAGTAAGTACTTGTTTTCCATCTTCCCTTGCTAAACAAAATGGCAACAGCTTACTCATCTCGTTCTTGGCTAAATTTCTTCTGTGTCTTTGACTGACAGGTGGCTCTGGGGAGATCCAAGTCAAATTGTGTCCTTGAACTCTTAGGCAACTGAGGGCTGAAAATATTGGTGTCATCTTGATGTAAAAGAGTCATCATAACAGAAGTTGTTTGTACACTTAAATGCCAGTTAGGAGTTAGCAATAACACAGTGTGTTAGTAGAAAATACTGCTGGTTGAAGTGAACTTTGAGGTGAGAGAGTGGATTTAGCTTGCTGTGGGACTGCAGATTCCATGTTGGGAGCATCTGCCATTTTTGGCTGTCCAGAAAGGGACATCTGCCATTGCAGAGTGAGAGATCTTTGAGATGTGAGAAATGGCATAAAGAAAGGACTCTGGTCTTGCTGTCAGACCTAAGCAAAACCACCAGCTTTGTGATTTTCAGCTGTGCATATGCTGTGGATTCATCATGGCCTTCATATTTACACCAGTTTGAATTACTGAGTTACTCTGCTGTTCGTGTTCCTCTCCCCCACCTCTCCAGCTTTTATATAATGCGCCTTTCCTAAGCCGTACGTGTTAATGACAGATGGCAGTTACAGCCTGTACTTTGCTGAATCTTTCCACGTTCATGTTCTTTCTGAGATGATTTTATGTTAATTTTGTGAACTATTCAGTCTACCATTGGAATAGTGCAAGTGTTCCTGCGGGAGGAAAGTGTTCTTGTTGTCTTGGCGACATAGGTGTGGGTGGGTGCCAACCAGCCTCCTGATACTACCCTAAGAAAGGAAGGAGGATGAGCTGATTTTGTGCATTATGAAACTTGAATTCGTGTGATACATTTGTGTATTTTTGTCTGAGAGTTAGAATTGAAACTATTTTTTATTAGCTGCCTACTACTTTCCTGTTGTGATTAAGTTCCTGTTCTGTCCATTGCATGTTTATAGTCAAAGTTATTCACTCAAGTTGAAAATGTCAGGTTGGGACTGGTGTTGCTGGTTTGCCAGTAGCTTTCTCAACAGTTGTTACTGGCTTGGTGAACCTCATCTTTACTGGAATCTGAATTTTGTGTTTGTCAGTAGCTCTGTAGTGATGGCAAAAGTAAGACTGTATTTATCCTTTCTGTGTATGCTTGTGCTTGCCTTATAGTGTTGCTGCTTGTTAACTAACTTATGCTGAGGTACAAATAATGTGGGGAGGGGAGAAAATAGGCAATGGATTGCATCATAGATTTCATAAAGATGTTACTGTGTTTACTCCTTGCAGGTGTCCATAGATCAATCAGTTCCTGTAACCTCAGATGGCAACACATTGATAAACATGGGGCAGTTACCTGACAGGGGCAGCACGCAGACCTTGGGAAGTTCCCAGAGTGTTGCAGACCAAGGATACACCACAGCTGGTGCTGCAGAGGGCAGGTAGGAAAAGCACAACAGTGCTGGACAGCAGTTCTGTTCACTTACATTCCTCTTTCTGGTGTCAAGGAGTAGGTAATTAAAAAGGAACCTAAGAACAAAATGTGCTGTGTCTGTCAGCACTAGATGGCACTTGTCACAAGACCTCACTGCAGCGTTTACACGTGCCGAGAGAGTGGTAGTAAAATAAGCCTTGCAACCCAGTTTTCCAGAATTAAATGAACACAAGGCCTGATTTCCCCACCCACAAACCCAGCTTCATTCTTCAAGAAGTGAAGAATGAAGAAATACCATTTCTGAAACCTGTTAGCAGAAAACCAGGCTTAGAATTGAATCTGGCTTCTGTCTGTTCTAGCAAAGGAGAGCCCTGCAGATCTAATTGAATCGAGTAGGTTGATGAAATCCAAGAGGTTCTAACGTGGAGGCGAGACACTGGGGAGGAAGCAACATGAAAAATAAACTATATTAGCACCTGCTTCCTGTGGTTGTATATTGCAGTTTAAAAAAAAAGCAACCTCAAAATATTCACTCTCCATCGCTCCTGAGTACGGCTGGGTGTGATGTAGTGTGCTTTGAGGCAATAGGACCTGACCACCTTGAGGGAAAATACAGGTCTGATGCTTTTAGTTGTCCTTCTTGAGATGGAAAAGAAATAAACGTAGCAAAGTCATTGCTGGGAAGAGAAGAGCGTTTTTCTTTAGTGTATGTATTTGAACAAATCTGGCAGCTTCCTTGGCTTTTTAACATGCTTCTGTTCAATTCCCAGCTCCCAGCAGTGTTCAGCAAGCACTCTGACTTCCTCCTCCACGCTGATAGAGATTCTCGAAGCCATGAAACACCCCACGTAAGTTTTTAATGTAAATGTGCTTAACATTTGTCTAGATGTTTTATAAGAGGGCATGGAGTCAGTCAAAGGAAAGCCCCATGTCAGCTGTGGAAGAGTTTTAAGCTTCCTTTTGTTATTCAGTTTCAGTCTCTTCAACAAGGAATTTTGTTGAGGTCCGAGTATTGCTGCAGAGACTTCAATTAATAGAGTCCCAGAATCTTGTCAAATCAAGTCTCAGTAAGACACCAAAGTGCTGTCAGTGCCAGCTCTCCATGCTGTTACCAGAAGCTAATGATATGCCACTATGGGGGCACTGTGTCCTGTATCTCTTACATCCCTTTTTTTCCCAGCAGTGACTTTTGTCTTTGTAACTTAAGAGGAGTGTCGGTCAGTCCATGTTAACATGTGTGATTGCTGTGATTCAGCACAGGGATCCAGCTGCTCTCTGAACAAAAGGGCCTCTCTCCGTACTGTTTCATCAGTGCGGAAGTTGTCCATTGGCTGGTGAATAATGTGGAAGGTGTGCAAACCCAGGCCATGGCCATCGACATAATGCAGGTATGAGAGCTATCCAGGGGTGCCTGGAAGGCCAGAAATACCTTACCCTGTGAAGAAGTAGAATTGTAGAGGAAAGTGTAGCAGTAATTTCTGTTTCTTATTAAAATCCTCTTACTGCTAGGTATTGAAAACAGTGTTCAAGAGAATATGAGATAATGATGACATTTTTTGGATTCCCTATCACAAACCAGCAACATATTCTTCGACAGTAATATGTATTACTTTTTCCCACTTACATATGATGACAGTTCTGTGTACAACCTCCAGTTAGCAGATACTTAACAAGAACTCCCTGTTGTGTTAGAATTATGAGGCACTACAGTGTGATTTGGGTTGGGGTTTAGTTTTGGTTTTTCTTTTGATAATTAGTTAATGAAGTCATAATAAGTCTAGCATATGACCTCTCCTTTATGGGTGCTGAAATATGCACACTTTATGCAAGACACTGCTCGTGCTCATGGATTTTCATTCTTTTTCCTTCCCTAGCAAACTGTGTCAGGGGCAGAAGGTTGGAAGTGTTTTGGAGTTCGTTCCTCTGCTGAGATCCCATATCAATTAACAGAGAACCCAGAATGTTTCCAACCTCGTACCTTCCTATAAATCCATCTATAAAACCAGAGCAGAGAAAGGGAGGAAGGCTGACATCTGCAGAAAGGTCAAACAATTTCTCAGGGAGATAAGAACTTGCTACATGTGCTGAATATCAAGAGATAACACTGCTGATATTCTCGTTAGGCACGTATCTGAACAAAAAGATGTCAAGAAAAGGAAGATTATTTCCTAATGTTCTCTAGCAACCTCTTTCTGTAACTGGAAGAGTGACTTCTCCTTTTTTATCATGTTTCTCTGTTCTCTTTTTTTTTGTTCAGAAAATGCTAGAAGAGCAGCTTATTGTCCATGCGTCTGGAGAAGCTTTACGAACCTTTATTTATGGCTTTTATTTTTACAAGATTGTTGTGGACAAAGAACCAGACAGAGGTCAGCATTGTATTACTGCAAACCTTTCCTCATCACCCCTTTGTGTAATCACTAGTTATGCTTGATTCTTATGGGTGCTGCAGCAGAGATGCATTTTGAGAGCAGCAAAACCACTGCTCTAAAGACAGTCAAAGAAATTCAGCTTTTTTTGGTTATTAAAAGAAAAAAAAAGGAATTGCAGACATCATAACATTTTTTTTTTTCTCCTTCCTCTTTTTCAGAAAGAATTACCTCTTTCTCTTGATCATGAACACTTGTTTCTAACTGCAGTCTCTCCTTCCCCTTCCTTCTTGTTCAGTGGGCATGCAGCAGCCTGCCATGTGGCACACAGCTGCCATGGATGACTTCTCTGCCTTCCAGAGGAAATGGTTTGAGGTGGCGTTTGTGGCAGAAGAGCTCCTGCACTCGGAAATCCCAGCGTTCTTCCTGCCCTGGCTGCCCAGCCGCCCAGCCTCCTATGCAAGTAGGCACAGTTCCTTTAGCCGCAGTTTCGGAGGACGGAGCCAGGCAGCTGCACTATTAGGTAGATGCACAGCACAGGTGACAGCTGGGGAAGTTCAAGGGGATAGTTTGAAAGGGGAAGAGCAGCCAGCCAAGGGTATGATCTCACGTGGACCAGCAATTAAAGCTGCAAATTTCATGCTGGCCTTAAATGTGTCTTGCACATGGACTTGTTCTCATATGCTAGAGATGTGTTTCACTGGCTGAGTGGGCAATTTTCACTTCTGAGTACTGGAATACAGGGAAAAGTATTCTTTAAATATTCCTTGTTCCTGAACCCCCTTCCCATGCCATCCTCTTGAATTCAGAGAGGAAATATTGACTTGGTCCTTGCAGATCCAGTGAGACTCTTCACAACCTGTAATGAGCATGGAGGGATAAGTTATAAGTACAGCAGAGCAACGAAGCTGTACCTAAAATTATATGTCTATTAGCTTCTTAATGGCAAAAGCCACAGTGAGATACAGATGTATTAAAAGTCTTCTGTGATGTGCTGGCGGCTTTTTGGCTAATCTGAACCATATATACCCAGACTCCTGATATTAATGTCTGGGAAGCCCAGCTACAAAAAGCATGTGGAAGATCTTATATATGGAAGATCTTGATTCTGGGCAAGAAACCATTATGGTATCTAAAGTTCTGTAATGTGCGAAGTATAACACTGACTACAACTAACAGCCCATGAAACACCCTGGCTGCATGACTGATTGTGTTGCTTTGTCAGCTTTTTGTGGCATTTCCAGGCCAGCCTGAGTCACTTGCTTTTGTTCCTCTTTCCCTGTTTAAAATGATGAGAAAAATCATTGCTATGGAACTGCAGCTTCAGATTTATTCAGATGCATCTTCTAAAGCCCTATCATTTAAGGATAAAAAGAAAATTCTGTTGTTCTCCTGTTTTGCATATTTGACCTTCTGAAGAGAATTTTCTGCTGGTGTAGTATCTCTTAAACCTGAAGTTACAGTAATCCTTGTGTATTTCTGAAAGCCTTGTTTGAAGAGGAACAGCATCAGAAATGAGAAACATTAAGGATAGGAAGTCTGAAATAATGGCTAATTCCCTGAAGTCAATATATGCAGGATATTCTTCCCTGTCAAGGCACCAAATCTGGTGCCTTGGCTAGTATGCAGCCTCATTATCCCAGTGATTGGCCAGAGCTGAAGCCTAAATGTAGGCTGGCATGAAAGTACTGGGAAGGCTGGAGGCGCTTGGGCTGGATCCTGTTCATGGTTTGATCTCATACTCACTCTTCAGCTCAAGAAGACCACTCTTCTGCGTCTGTTCTCTTGGGAAATGAGAAGGCGAAGACACTCAGTAAGCTTGCACCTGGGCAATGGGCAAAGAACAAAGGGTGCTTCAGTGCCCCTCTCACATTTTAATGCCAGCCAGGGCAGAGTGTGTTCCGTCAGCATGTGATGCAGTTACACACCTGTGTAGCCCTCTGATCTATTTTGGAATTGTGACCATTCTGCTATCTAATTAATTTGCAGTTCTTGGATGAATGAAAAATGCCTCCAGATTGCTCATGTGCTGATCGTTCCAGCAATAAGAGTTTCTTGGAGAATAATCCGAGATTATTCTCCAATAATTCTCCATAATCCAATGTGGAACTTCTTTCTTACAAAGGAACTGGTTTAATCGATGTTTCCGTGCTGTCCCTCCTCTAAACAGTACTCCAAAAAAACCTTCATCAGTTCCTCTGAGGCAAGGAGCTTTACTAAACCCAGATGACCTCTGGTCCACGTGACTTCATTTGTTCCTCTCTTGGCTTTGATTTGGTTGTGGTTTTTATATCTTCCCCTCCCCACCTTCCCCAAATGTCAGGCTGTGACATGAAATTGCATGCAAGGTTTGGGAGCTCTGGAACAAGCTCCACAGATCTCGAAGATCTTTATCCCTCCCAATTCCCCTATCACTTGCCCAATGATTGTCCTCTTTCCCTTCCCAGTGGAAGTCTGACCTGTGATACACCTAATCTTGTCCCTTTTGATTTATAGCAATGCATGCACTAGCAATTGTAGCCTTGTATGTAGTGTAGTCTGTAACTGGAGAATAACCTGCCTGCTCCTCTCCGATTTACTCAATAAGTCATTAGTTAAATACTCAGTGGTACAAGATAATTGGGAAGCAGGTGAGTCCTCTTAAAATCAGATTTATTAAAGCCAGAGTTTATTCTATTAAAATTTAGTTGGGTTTAATCTGAAGCTTCTGAAATCAGACACATGGATATTTCTCATCAGTTTTCAAGGTCCTTTTGATTAGCTCACCTGATTGGACTGTGTTCTTGTTGCTTTACATGGGGATTACAGCTGCAGACAAGGTGGAGAGAGCAGCTCCAGCCCTAATGGGTAGTCTGCATTGCCTGGAAAAAAGATCAGTCTAAGGGAGCAGGGAGCTCATTCTTCACAGTGTGCTTGTTTGGGCACACTGGACTGTGGTGTTATCACTGACCTCTGAGCTAATGACCAACATCTACCTGACTGAGCTGCTTTCACTTTACAGCTTTGGGATGTTGTTTTCCAACATACTTAGTTACAAAACTGGCACCTTTTAACCAGAAGGGTTGTATTCACAGTGATACTCCACTGAAAATGAGCAAGAAAATCACAAGATGTTGGTCTGACAATACCAGCCCAACTCAAACTGCAGATTTTACATTTGCAAAACCCAAAATGGATCGTATTTACAAAACTGGGCGATGTTCTTCCATTCTTACTGGGTTTTTCTCTTTTATTTTTTTCCTAAGCTGCAGTAATAGCAATATAAAGGATTTTCTAATAACCTTGAAAACTGCCTCCAGCTACCTTGCAGCAGAAGTGAAGGTGGGAACTTTCCATCTACCTCAAGGAAGAACTTTATTCTTTCTTTAAACACGGTTAAGCCATTAAATGATAAGGTCATTTAAAAGCTGACTGTATCAAATGGTGCACATCTTCCTCTACTTAGGAAATAACAACATCCATCCCTCATGCATGCAATAAAGTGCAAGGTCTTTTCAATGGTATTGCACCTTTGTTTTGTGTCAATTGTTGACAGTACAGAAATGTTAAGTTATGTCTTTGCCTAAAGAAAAGCTGAAAGTGACAGCATGGTTATGGTTCCTAGCAGGACTTTGGTCTCAGAGTCAAGAGACTGGAGTTCTATCCCTGGCCTTGCAGTTGCAGTGTGACACCAGCCAGGTCACTTCCACTTTCTATGCTTCTCTTGCTGAGATTTTCTTTCACTGGGATGCTGCGGTGTAGGGCACAAAGGGAGCTGGGTGTGGGCACTATCCCAGCGCTTATTGCAAAGCAGTGGAAGGGGTTGCAATGATGGTAGCGCTGCTGCATGAGTCTTGGCTGACTTTTCATGCTTTTACAGAAAGTGTCGGATGTGCAGTTTTAGCAATGCGGTGATGTGGGATATTGATGTGGGGTTAAAGAAACAAGAAGTTTAACTTCTAATCTCCTTTAGCTGTGGAAAGTCCTGGAATGCTCCTGCCCTGTGTAACAGCACCCTGTTGTGATTTCTGATGGGGACATACGGAAATACTAAAAGCAATTTGGAATGTTTTGAGTATGAAGGAGCTGATGCTGTCTAGCCATAGTTAAGTGTGGCACCAGTCGCTTATTGATTAGCTGCTTGAGTCTCAGTTCTGTCTCTTTATTGCAGCTGAAGTGCCTTTTGGCTTCTTAGGGAGCTAATTCTGTGGCACTGACCCCTGATATGAGTAATGCTTCAGGTTTTTTGTCTTTCCTGATCTGGATGAGCAGCATTCTGGGACTATTCTGCTAGCCCAAAAATATTTGTGGATGAATGGGAGGACAAATTACTCTTAAACAGTTTGTTTCTTGTGTTCTCTTCGACCTGTCTCCCACCCTCTCTTTAATGGATCTTTTAAATATACCCCTGTTCCTTGGCTAAGTAGCTGCAACAGTGCCCGAGCAACGGACAGTGACGCTTGACGTGGATGTGAATAACCGCACTGACCGTTTGGAGTGGTGCAGTTGTTATTACCATGGCAACTTCTCCCTGAATGCTGCCTTTGAAATCAAGTTACACTGGATGGCAGTGACTGCAGCTGTTCTTTTTGAGATGGTAAGAGTGAGTCCTTCTGGTTTGGGTAGCCACAGCAATGCCCCTCTGGCCTCTGTATCCATTTGACTACTGGGGACATTGTCATGGGAAGTATTAGAAAGGGACAATGGATTGGATCTGTGCTTATTTCCTGAAGTCATTTTACTGGTGGTGGTTAGGACTGCTGCATCTGGTCATCATTTATCATGCTATCTGTAGTTCTGTATGCAGTTGTTCTGCTTTTAGTGGGTTTCATGCACAGTGTGCATAGAACAGTGCAGGTCAAGGTGATGAATTTGAGTCCTCCTTAGGCAAATCTTAAGCCTCGAGCTGGACATTTGGAAAAAGAATGCATTTCACATTGCATTCCTTCTATCTCCAAACCTGAGAACTTTAAGTCTTAGTGGAATAGCTTTTGTGAGAGGGCTTTTCCAGGCAATGTGTTCTTCCAGTTCAGCAATGCTTTTTAACTAGCTGAAGACGTTTTGACCTGGAAATGCAAGTGGCTTATGTCACTTCTTAATTTTTAGATATTGTTTGTTTTCCCCTTTGTCACTTCTATAAACTCCATATTATTTAACACCAGGTTTTACCCCACCCAGCCAGCCAGCACTAGGTGATTGGTTTTGCTTCTATTTAAAGTCTATTGCGCTGTTCCAGTAAAGCAGCAGTGCTTAGCCACTGATGATAAGTAGGCTGAATCAGTTCCTGAAAAATGTCCTATTTTAAAGTGCTTTGTGATTGATGTGGCACTTCAAAAAAGAAAGCCTGATGGCTTGTGCTTGTACTGCTTTACCTACAAAGATGCTTGTGTGCTTGCCGTACAAAGCAAGCTGAGCCTGTGGAGAATTGAGCATGTCTGATCTCTTCTTGGGAAATGAGTTGGTCCTATGCCCATAAGTCCTATTCTTCAGTTTGACACATGTCATATAATTTCTTGCTTGAATCTCTTCTCAGGTTCAGGGTTGGCATCGCAAAGCCACATCCTGTGGTTTCTTGCTAGTTCCAGTCTTGGAAGGACCATTTGCTTTGCCCAGTTATTTATATGGAGACCCACTTCGAGCTCAATTGTTCATCCCACTCAATGTGAGCTGCTTGTTGAAAGAGGGCAGCGAGCATTTGTTTGATGGTAAGAAGTGTTGTTTTGCCTTTTGTACACTTTTCTGCAAGCAGGTCCCTTCTGGCACGTAGCTGACATGAAGAACCTCATTTACTAGACATGCATTAGCTGGATGAAGGGCCTGGTTTTACATTTCAGCAGCCACTCTCTGGAAGGGTGGCACTTGGGGGAAGCTGTAGTGAACAGGCTCATCAGCATGCAACAGTGTATGAAGTTGGCAGCAAGAAGTACCAAAGCACAGGAAAGGTTGTCTCCCCAGTGATCTTTGTTGCCATAATGTTGCATATCATTATAGAGTAATGATAATCAACCAAGCAGTTGTTCTGTTTGACAGGATGTCATATTGTAAGAGTCTGTTTTGCTGGTAGATCCTGCCCACAGCTGCTCTGCAATTGTACCCTGCATTTGTTTGTTCTACCTTCAGTGAGATTAGGCTTTCACGACTTCCATCCTCCTGGGTTTTTGTTGTTGTTGCTATGGTTACATTCATGGTAAGAGTGTTTGCACATGAGATTAAGAACTAGAAACTGCAATCTCCTTTTCTGCAATGTGACTTTGCCCCTTTTGAGTGATGCTGTTCTGGTCGGGTGGAAGCTCAAAGATCAGAAAGCTCTGTCCCCATGCAAAGAGGGGCAAAAGTGCATCATGAGAAGGGACAGTTAGGAAAAGGCTCTGTTTTAAAATAGTAAAGATGATAGCTTATTTTCATTAACCCAGTGTCCAGGGTTACAGGTGTCCTGTAAATGTAAACCAGTCAGTGACAGATCCATGTGCTGTGAGGTCACCATAGCCCCACTGACTTTGAACGATTATTTTCAGAGCATTTCATGGTGACACACAGCAGCCTGCTCCCCTTCCTTGCCCCCTCCCACACACCCCATTATGTTCCTCTCCTTCCTCTCAGGAGCTAAATGAAAAGCTAAATTCAGGCATGAATCTGCTACTGGAGTGTACAAGACATGTCTCTAATAGGATGGTGTTCAGGGGACAGCTGACAGGAAAATAAGTGACTAAAAGAAATTACTAGAAAAAACAGGTCTTCTGAGGAAAATTGCGGTCTTGAAGGAAATAAAGCAGCTTTACCGGGCAGTTGTGACCTTTTGTTTGTTTTAGGCTTCGAACCAGAAACATACTGGGACCGTATGCACCTCCTTCAGGAAGCAATAGCACACAGGTATGTACAGAGCAGAGCGACTGAAAGGTTCCTGTCTCCCTGGATGATGCAGGGGGAAGATCTCTGCTAACAGTCACTCCTGAGTGGTGTGGGTTCTGTGCTGTCTGCCTCTCTGAAATCTGCTTGCAGATTATTAGACAAAAATATAACTAGAATGCCTGGAGGTGGCTCTGTGGGTGCAAGGGGCAGGTAGATACTGTTTCAGCCTGTCACTCATTAGTAAACCATACTCTCCTCCTAGGGAGGGCATTGCCTTTGGAAGGTGCCTCGTTATTTTAAGTTAGAAGCAGATAGTCTGTAAATAGATTCCTTTCTGAGAAGGGACAGTTATTTCCTTCATGTGTACTTAACCAGTCTTGATCTGGATGACAACCAGTAATTGACAATAGGCAGGAGACTGGGATGTGAGCTGTATACCAGGAGGTTTTGCCTGGTTTAAGAAGGAATTGTTGGAAACATAGAAGGAGAACAATTGCTGAAAGGAAATACTGCTGCTTATATCCAGTGGGATAATGGAATGTTCAAAGTTCAGCAGTATCCAGGACTTCCAGCCTCCAGCTGAAGATCTAGAACTGTCATGCAGCACGAGCAGGAGCTTAGCCCCCTTTGTGCGCTTGAGTTGCCAGTTTGTTTCATGGTATTGCTGCCAAGGTCTTTTTCATAACAGAGAAACTGCCTTTTGTATTGGACTTTAGCTTGGAAATAAGCTTTCATTAGCTTAGAAAGCAGGAGAGGAACAGGTATTCTACAAACAGCAAAGAACGATCAGGTGAGCTGCTTGAAGTTCTGCGTGGAATATTGCCCGGCACGGAAGAAAATGATGTTACAACTTGAAACAGACCCAAGGAATGTCTGTCTTGGCTATCTCTGTTTCTTCATCCGTGTGCAGCTGCCCTGTTTTGTCAGACACTGCTCAGTGCCCTCCCAGAGTGAGCTGCTGGTGCTCTTGCTTCCGGCACGAGTTAGGACAGAGATCGGTGTGGAGTTACAGGCTTTCACACAGTGCCTGGCAGGGTGAAGGGTATTTGGAGGAGCTCAGCTCTCTTCATCCTTTTTCCCCTTGCCTTCAGGCCATAAGAAAAGGGAGCCTTTGTGACAGGGAAGGTTGACCCTACCTTGGGCTGAAGGAATCCTAGCTGGAGTGGCTCTTTTACATATATATATTATATATATATATAAAAAATATATATTTTTAATTCTCCTGGTGTTTGTTCTCCAGATTTGGATTTGTGCAAGATAAATACTCGGCTTCTGCATTCAACTTCCCAGCTGAGAACAAGCCCCAGTATATCCATGTCACAGGTGAGCAATGCTTGGCAATCACTGGGGTAAGGAGGAGGCTGTTATAAACAGAAGAACCATTTTCCATGCAGTCTGTGTTTTATGCTAGTGATTTGGTCCTCATTATGTCCCTGGTCACATGACAAGTAGGTGTATCAGCCAAATCAAACCAGAGAGGCAATGTGTAAAATGCAAGGTGTTGCTGCTCATCAATGGCATTGGTTTGAAGTCTTGCTTTATAGTGTCTCTGAAACGTTTCTTTCCAGGAGATGGAAAATAAAAAAAGGCAAAACTTATTCCAAGTGCAGTGTAAATAAATGTGTATCTAGAAGCTGGAAGGAGGGAAAGGTGTTGAGACAAGTCAGTGCTCATGCTTCAGGTCAGTTGTAGATGCATCTCTACTAATGTATACTGTGGGGAAGATAGAGAAAGCATTTGCTTTCATTATTGTTCTTCATAAATGTTGATCTATCAGCACTTCTAACTAAGCTCCATGCATGGCATATTACAGTAAAGCAACAGTGTTTTCAGAGGGGTTGCTGACACTTGAAAACAGTGATGGGAAGAGACCTTTTGGAAAATTACAGGAGAGATGAAAATTGATGTAAAGTTAGAAAATGGATTGGAGCCTGCATCTTTGCTTCATTCCCGTCTACCAGGAGAAAGGCAAGACTAAGTGTGCTCTCTCTGTGTTGTAAAGTGCAGGAAGAAATAGCACGTAAAAGCAAAGGAGGAGAAGTGTATCCCATTTTCTCTTGCTAAGAGGCAATTAAACGACGCTCAGTCCAGTTTCCTTTCCCGAATTTAATGAGTCAGCTACAAGGTGCAGGGCCTTAGTTTGGCTTAAGAGTAAAGTCCTGTCTGTTTCCCCCAGGGACAGTGTTTTTGCAGCTCCCATACTCCAAGAGGAAGTTTTCTTGTGGGCAGCAGCGTCGCCGGCGCAACTCCACGAGCTCCACCAACCAGAACATGTTTTGTGAGGAGCGCATTGGCTACAACTGGGCCTACAACACCATGCTGACGAAAACATGGCGCTCCAGTGCCACTGGGGATGAGAAGTTTGCTGACCGGTTGCTGAAAGACTTCACAGACTTCTGCTGGAACAAAGACAGCCGGCTTGTTCTGTTCTGGACTGATTGTCTGGATAAGATGCATGCGAGTGCTCCATGAAATAGGGTTGTATCTCTTAGGGAGACAGCTAGAAGTTTTACCTTGTGGCAAGGAAGTAGAGGTGAAGGATGACTGGAAAAGAGTTTCTGTTAGATTCATCTTGAGGCTCCAAGAGGACCTGATCAATATTGCTGTTGATATTCAACAGAATTTGATTAAGCCCTTGGAAAAAGAATCTGAGCTGTTGGCTTGCCAAAATCTATCACCTGACCTCTGCTTGGTTTCAAGTAGCTGCAGTCCTTGATTGCCAAAATTTGTGTTAGAGCAGAGGTAAAAGAAGGAGAGTGCAAATGGTTTTCAAGGGCACTCAGATTCAGCAGGGTGTGATGGTAGTAGCTTACCGTCGTTGGAAATGATTGGTATCTGATGTGCCTGGCAGCAGCCTGCCTCTTTCCCTTTTGAGGTGTACCTGACTGTGTGAATATGTAAGATAAAATGTGAGAGACACTTGTTAAGTTTCATACGTGTAAATAAGTAAAAATGCAGAAAATCAAGTGACTCGATGCTTTGTTTTAACTGCAGACAGCCATACAAAATCAGGGAGTAAAGGAGAATAATGGCCAAAAGGAAATACTTCTGCTTATCTCCAGCATGGTAATGGAATGCTCTAAGTTCAGCAGTATCTAGGACTTTCTGCCTCCAGCTGTGGATCTAGAACAGTGTCATGCAGCACGAGCAAGAAGGTAGTTACTGTCATGCAAGGCCAGCTTCCAAGTGTAAGGAGAAATCAAGGACAAGTGAACACAAGATGCTGCTGATGGGAGTAACAAAGAGGATTCTGAGCAGATTTTTAGGATGTGTCTGCATGTAGCAAAAGGAAGATGCCTCCACTCAAGTATGTAGCCTTTGTCTTTGCAGAGCAAGGTCAGGTATGGCATGTGGGCTTGGCATGAGCTGGTTACTGAAGTGTGGGTTAAGGGTGGGTTCACATCAGCACCTGGTAGTGCTGTGCATTGAGGCTGTTGACTTGCTCTGAGATCCTCACTGTTGTTACCTGTCCTCAGTAAGCTGAGGTCAGCAGAGGGCTGACATGCTCACAGCGGTGTTTGGACCTGACTGAAGGAAAAATCATAGCTGCTTCAGTTCTATCCCCTACACTGAGTCTGGGTGCCTGCTGTGCTGTTAGGCAGTGCCCTCCTGGAGAAGGTGGGTAGCCGTGCATGTCTGATCCTCATTAGCATCTTAACGCTTACTCTCTACTACAAAACGCCTTTGCTGCCCTCTCTGCTCGGTTCTGTGGTGCAGGTGGCCGCAGCTGCGCTTGGAGCGGCCGGACGGGGCGGGAGCAGCTCCGCACCACCCGCTGGGCAGCGGCACCCAAGGTGGGGGCCAGGCGGAGCTGGGCTGGAGGAGGGAGGGGAGGCAGGAGGAGGCTCACCCGGGCCCCGCCGCTCTCCTCCGGGCACCGGCGGACAAGGACCGGCGCCGGGTGGGCTCTGGTGCGGCCGCTGCCTCGGGACGGGCCAGAACGGGACGGGGCTGCCGGGGTGAACCCGCTCCTCAGCCCCGCAGGTATTTAACAGTTTTTCCTCCTTTTGTCCGGTGGGGCTGGAGCGGTCCAGGGGTTGGGAGCGCCCGAGGGGACCCGGCGGGCACGGGCATCCTTTCCCCCGGGCGAACACCAGCTCCGGCGGCCATTGGAGTCACGCTTTGCTGTAACTGCCGCCTGCCCCTGTAACGTGCCATTTTGGAGGAAAAACCTCATTAATTTCACTTGAGTGTCTCTAGACTTTGTGTTCTGGTAGTTTTTAACCTGTTCCCGTGGTGAGCTGGGTATAGAGGTTTGGGCTCTGAGCGGCGTGGGCAATGCTGGCACTTCTTGCAAGCACCCCCGGTGTTCCCAGCCACTCACAGACTCAAGCGGGAACGGCTAGGGCCACCCCCGTGTGCAGTTCCTCCTTCAGCCACCGAGTTTTGGGGTGAGTTTGATGTGTCTGAGCTCAGTTTTCTCAGCCACAAGCCTGGGGTGGCTTTAGCCTTTCAGGCTGCTTTAGGCCGAGTTGTGAGTGTTTTGAGATCCTCAGACTGCTTTTAACAGCACAGTGAATTTCTTCCCTTTATTAGCAAACAACAAAAAAGCCACAAGCATACCATGGAAACTAAAAATAGGAGATAATAGTTTTTATCTAACCACAACTCACAACTTTGTGCATTGCATAGAAAAGTCTTCCAACAGGACCCAAGGATGAAGCGGTTCATGGCCATGTTAAACAGGAATAAAAACAAGGATCCCCCACCTGCCAAGCTGCTGGATCTAGCAGGACAGCTTTGCCAGGATCTCCAGAGCTCATTTCCTAGTCTGGAGAAGCTGGTTGGGGTCATGATGGGATGCAAACACAAGATGCATTTTCTCACCAACATCCACGTTGTCCAAGCTTGCGTGTTTGTTCATACCCAGAAAGGGCAGCATGACACAGCCTGCAGACTGCTGGAGGTAGGGATGTGTTCTTTGTTTCTTCATGCAGACAAAAGCAGTATTAGAAGAACAGCAGTTAGAGCTGTTAGTGCAGAGGTATCCAAACTGCAGGACATGGAGTGTTTCCAGCTGGCATTCAGCATCGGAAGGTGATAGGTGCGCATTGGTTCACCTGAAATGCAGGATAAAGGCTGCTACAGGCAGTTACTATTAATCGGCCAAGGGGCAGAATGTAACTGGGTGATTACGGGGTTGGCTGTAGTTTGTGAAAGCAGGATTTTTGTTCTCTAATGTAATGGTTCTTCGAGTTTTTCACAAATTTAGGGCTCAGGATGTAAAAGCCTTGGGGAAGCCAGGTCTAGAGGGCTTCCAGGATGGGAAGATAATGAGGAAGGCTGAATGGTACCACTCAAGGGAGGCGAATTTTGGCTTCCAGATCTGATAATGTAGCCCTTTTCACCAGGGAAAAAGAAGGAATTAGGCAACTCCTTATGTACATTAGAGGAAATACAGGGAGCCATACACTTGGATAATGCTACCAGCTTTGTCAGGCTAGTAGCAATCTCTGAGTAAGTTTCTGGCTGTTGAGGGTTTTCTCCTTTACAGGAAGCCTGACTGACTACCTTGAGAGAGTTTGCTTACGTACTGTTTTGGTTTTAGTATAGCAAGGCAGAACAGAAGGAGAAGCTGGTGCAACTTTGGCATGAGATTCACTACCGGAGGGTAATGGAGCAACACCACACAGATTTTCTGACGCCACTGCAGAAGTTCCGTTGCAGGAAGAGGTACCATGTTGTGGGGGAACTGATTGATTTTTCTCTGCTGTATCTGGCAGATGCAGGGGGTAGAGATGCAGAGGCTGGTTTTGCACCTCATGATGCTGCTTCTCAGAGCTAGGTGGTTCTTGACGTTTTGACCACTTGTGGCAATATGAATGAGACTTTTGGGGTTATTTTTTAATCCTATTTTCTCCTGTGTACAGGAATCCTCCACCTATTTCCCTTTGTCCTGAAGGTTTGAAGAATCGAAACTATCCAGATGAAATGCGCCAGCAACTGCACAGGTTTGCTGCAGAGGTGACAACAAACCCAGACAAGAAACAGCGGGTAGGGATGTGCTACTTCTAACCAAGTCTCCTTGTCACAGAGAAGCAGAACTCTGTGATCAGGGATCTAGAACTGATTTCATTCTAAATCCTTGTTTTCTAAAGCCCCGGTGGGGCTGGGATTCCCCAGACTTGATCTTTTCCTGAAGGTTTCCTTAAAAGAATCATCAGGTTCATGCTAAGTAATCTCGCTTGCTTTGGACAAAAAGATCAGGAGATACAAAGTTCCTCACTGAGCTTCTAACAGTTCTAATTTGGTAGTGGTTCAGCATAGGCAGCAAAACAAGCATCACTCAGAAGAGCTGTATTAGAGTGATAAATAGTTCTGACTTGAGTGAGTTATAGCCTGTATTAAATTGCTTTTTGCCTACCAGAATATATTTTATACTGCCTTATCACATTAAATTCACAGAATTTGAGAACGTGATAGGTTGTGTTCGTGTCTGCATCTGTCTTCCTCATTTGAACAAGGATAAATCTGTAATGGAAGTGACATGTGAATTAATTCAGTAATCCTCGTTGATCACTACCTCACAAGGTGAAGGCTTCAGACTGTAAAGTCTGTCTCTGTGGTGCTCAGTTTTTGCAGCACCCTTCTCACATAAGGCAGGATGGCTCAGTGAACAGCTCTGCAGTGTGAAGTTGGTTTATTTCTTACCCTGTTCACAAAGCAGCAACAACTTCCAAATTTTCATTAAAAAAGCCCCCCACAATCTGATTTGGGAGCATAATGAGGTTGCACAGTTAAGTCCTAAAAGGCCAGGATACAACGATCACTTATGCATTAATTTCCCAATACGTCCTTCACTTACATGATCTCATTCTTTAACAGTTTAATACAGCAGACATTTTTCTGTGAATGTGATACAGATGTTTATGCTGCTTACAGTTTGTGAAAGCTCTGTGATGCGGTAAGCACATTAGTGTTCATCCTGTTAGTGTCATGGTAGTGATGTGAAGCCGTCATTCTGTGGGAAGAGCATGCTTTGGTCAGGTTTTCCATTCAAATATAGCAATATAAAATAGCAGTATATGGAGTTGTTTTGGTTGTGTTGGTTGTTTTTTAGCAGACAAATTGAGTAGGGGAGCAGGGGGGAATGTGTGTATTCCAACAACTCTTTTGAGTTTACAAATCAGTCTCCTCAATGGGATCCACTTGTCAGAGCCTTAGTGAACAAACGTCTGGGTCTGAAGGCTCTTTTGCTCTGTTGCTTTTGGAACTGGGAAAAAAAAAAGCAAGCCTGATTATTTGGATGTGGTTTATTCTTTCTCCATTGATCTCTCCCTGCACATGGGTTTGCAGGAGGGGCTGGCTCGGGACATGAACCTGAAGCCAGCTCAGGTCTACAACTGGTTTGCAAATTACCGACGGCGTCAAAAATCCAGCCTTCCTCGTATGGAAAAGCAAAACAGCTCATGTCCTGAGAGGGCTCTGGCTTATCACACCGTGCAGCAGCAGGACAGAGGATTCTACGCTCCCCAGACTGCAGGTTTGTTTCTTGCTAATGGGCTTAGGATGTGATCCAGAAAGCTGAAAACCAATTTTAAATTCCCTCAGGAAAGGAAGGGTATTCCTTCTCCAGAACAGCATCTATACGCTGACGGATCAAGTGGACATGGAAGAGCTCTCCTTCAGTGGAGTGCCTCATTGTTTGTCTAGAGGCTGCCACTCATAGAAGCAGCAAACATTGATAAGGCCTGTGCAAGGACAGGCTAACAAGAGATGCCCACCTCAGAAGGGGCACTGAAAGCAGACACCTGCAAGGCAGCAGGTTTTAGCTCTCAGATCCTGGGATCAGGGCTGTAGTCCAGTAAAACCCGGTATTGCCATGCCCTGGCACAGCATCTTGACCAAATGTCAGTCAGGGAGTATAAGAGGGTCTTGCTGCATTTGGCAAATTAGACTTGTTTCATTGCTTTTTGGAGTAACTGTTAGTGTTCCTTCACCTGTCTGGCCTGCACCTTTCAGATGGATCTTATGTGGGCATTGGCTCTGAGCAAATGGAGATAACTCTCATGCCCTGTGACCCAGGGTGGGACCAATCAGCTGCAGATCTGGATAAGCCTCCTGAGGGAACATATTTAAAGATGCTGGAATCCAGGTGATGTATGAAAAAGTCTTTACAGTGACAGTTCAGAGATGAAGCAGCCTTTAAAGCTGTTAATGGAACTGACTTTCATGTCAGTTCCCAGGAGACGTAACTTAGGAGTCTTGACTCCATATATGGGGAATGGTCCATGCCCTGCATCAGGCAGTCAGAGCATCTAGCAGTTAACTTCCCAGCTGTCAAGGGCAGGATTCAAAGGTTTAGCTGGTGGGTGCCCCTCTTTGCAAAGCAGTATGTTTGCCTAATTTATTTTCTCCACCATTACAGCTTTATGCCGAGCAGTGAGCTGTATGAAGCGAGGACAAACAAGGCTTTCTTGACCACCCACAGCACTGAACAACCTGTATCATTTTGCCCTGAAGCTATGCTGGAACCAGGAACCTACTTTAACCCTGCTGTCCTGCAAGCCAGAGAAGCAGCAAGCAGTGCTGATGCCAACCCCCAGCTGGGTAACTTTGTCCTGTGCCCCTGTGGGTCCCTTACCTTCCCAGATGAACGGCTGGCTGCGTGGCAGGCCCCTTGCAGCACCAGAGGAGTCTCTGGCTCTATGTGGACCCCAAGTATAGAAGGTTAGTAAAACTGCACCAGATCATTGACATTTAGAGTTTTCAGGCTTCCCTTCTCTTTGCTGTAAACACTCTTGCTCACTTACATGGCTTTCCAGTGTTATGACAAATGGGAGCAGGGCTCACTTGAGCTCTGCAATTCCACTTCCCCAGTATCTGTGGGAAAACCTGTCGGTTTAAGGTGTTGAAACAGACACTCTTACCTACTCTTTTGCCTAAATTGGAACTGCTTCCATAAGATAGTATTTTTCCAACAAGGTGGATTCCTTTTAGCATTTCTACTGCAAGAGTCCCTTTGGGTGTTTGCTCACCTTGTCAGTTTGCAAGCTTCTGGGTTTTTAAATCCCTGTCATTTTCAAGAGCTTGCCTGAGCAGAGGCTGGGAACTTCTTAACTGTGACATAGTGCACATCTTCAGCAACACATTCTCACTTTCCCTTCTCCTTCCTCTTATTCTTTCTCTCTCCCCCTCTGTTTCCTTCCTGTCTGGTCTTGTTCAGCATTCCCACCATCTCTTTTCTTCTGTTTTTAACAATAGCCTTGGCAGGATATATAAGTGATGTCCACCTGCTTTTGCTGTAGGTCTACAGAACAAAAAATACTGTGACTGCCATTCACCCAGCCCTTGTGAATGTAGAGCAAGGAGAGGAGGAATAGATGGGTCAGAGGTTGGGGTCCTGTTTTCTCTAACTGTCTTTAATGCGAACATTTATTTCAGCAGGTATCAGAGCTCCCTTGAGCAGAGTCCCTCAAGGTGGTTGTATTGAGGCCAGTTCAGGAAGAATCATTCAGCAGTCAGATTTAGAGGTTGAAAGCTTCATCCTTAGAGAAGGACAGCTAGGGACCCTGGAGTCTGTTCTTCCCCACAGGTAAAGGGAATAGAAAGTACAGGGCTTCTTACAGGCAGGAGTGACAATGATGCTGTGTGATTAGCCTTGTCCTCATCGCCCTGTCGAAGAGGGTTGTAGAAAGAATGTGGTGATGCATCTCATTTCAGGGGCTTGCCTCTCCTTGTGTCCATCATGTTTTGCAGATATTTCTACCTGTGCACTAGAAATGGGAAATGCTGTATAAGTGTGTATGTGGCTTCTGGTGGTGGCACAAAGGAGATGTGAGACCAGCCTGATCAGAAAATAAATGAACCCCTCTCTTTAAAGCAGGTTTAGTTTCTAAGCTGTTTGTCTGTTTTTCTTTTTGGCAGAAAATCATAAGCTATAGTGATTCAGTGAGAGCTGATTCTGTGGGCTGGGTTGGTAGGGCCCATACTTAATCCTAAAATAGTGTTTGTAGCTTCATAACCTCATGACCAGATTATTCCATAGTGCAGGCTTTCCAAACTGGAAGACAGAAAGATAGGCACTGTTCTGTCTTTCTGTTTTCCACCTGTAATAAATGTTTCAGACTGCAGGTTTTCTCTGGGACATGAGATAAATTCAGAGAATGCAAACCAACAGCAATCCGTGCCATCTTCCATATGTTACCCAACCCCCATAATGTTACATAAAAATAAACACTGCCAAACAGACATGACGAGGTTCCTTTAGTTTACTGATCTGAAAGACACAGCAGGAGCAGTAGCTCCATTTCATAACCCTTCTGCCTTGACACTCTCCAGCATTTGTGCTGGCATGACGCTGTCAGTAATAGGTCAGAGAGGTAGGTAGAAGCAGTTTTATTCCCTTTATTCACTTTAGAGATGAGGGAGCAGAAGCACAGAGAGGTTTTGTGGCTTGTCAAGCAACCAGGGAAGGCAGTGATTCACTGGAGGTAAAGATCAGTGGGGTTTTGCCTCCCAGTTCCCTGCTGAAATAATTTCTGCCTTTTACCTCTGTTTCCCAGTTGGCTTGGTGTTCGTGCTCATGTCAGGCTCCTCACTCTGAACTGACAGTCCAGGTCAGGGCATTGTAAACCCACCTCAGTACGTGTTCTAGGATCTGCAGTTCCAAACAGTGGCTACAGATCAGAAAGGACCAGTGAGGCTTGCCGGCACTATTCTGGCTGGATTTAAACTTGCATGTTCTGACTCCAGAGTGAGCTCATGTTTATTTTTAAAATATGTTCCACCAGCAGAAGAAATCTATGGTGAATGTCTCCTTGTTGGGTTATGTCAGTTGTGCCAGGAACCTACACACCCTTTATCGTATTCCTGTCAGGGGCAGGACTTGCTGCTTCATTGACACCTTCTGGTGAGGACATAGTTATTTGAACTCTTATTCATAAACCCTGTTTAGTGGCCTGGTCCAGCTTGAACCAGAAAGCCTTTAACTCCCCAGAACACCATGAATGCTAAGGAACATTGATCTCTTTGGCAATGAGTGATGCTTAGGCTGCAGTTTCATCTAGGCTCTTTTGCAATTTCTCTCCAAAGAGCCAGGAGACCTCATGTGGGTAGTCCTAGGCAAGATGAAGGCTCAATGAATGGCAGTGAATAAGGATCACCTTTTTTATCAGGCAGAGCCCTCTAACAGAGTTACTGATAAGAGAGGAAGTATTGTGTCACCAGAGTCCACTTTAGCAATAATGTTGTAAGGAGCATCACTCATGTGGGGACTCACGAATGAGTCAACAGCTTAAACTGTTGTGTAAGGCAAGTGAGTGCTGCTATCCTGGAAAGACAGGGCAGTGAAGTTACCCCTGTTTACAGATACGAGTAAAGCACAGAAAAGGAAATTATTTAGCCAAGGTCACCCACCAGGGGTGGACTCAGTGTTGTGCTCTCACTGCCTTGCCAACACTTCTGGCTCCCTGCTTCCTAAGGGCAGGGGTAGAGCTACAAGTCAGCACAAGGACCCTTAATCTGCCTGTCTCATTTTTAAAGGTGCTCACCTGGAAAGGACTTGGCCTGAAAGCCCATTAGAACAATTCCTGTTGATTTCTTCCATGGGCTTTTTACTGTTGGTCCTACGCACTTGGGCTGTATCCAAGCCTCTTATGATCTACAGGGCTGTGAGGTGGGAGTGTGAGGGGGAACCAGGCTGGAAGCTGACTGTTTCCATCTGCTCCTGCTGCCTGACAGGAGAGTCTGATCCAGCAAGCGAACTGGAAGTCCCTGTGGGACATCAAACAGATGCTCGCCTTTACAGATAGTGGTGTTGTATCCTCTTCACTCTGTGAGTTGGAACAGGTGGAATGTAGTCCAGCTAATGATTCATGTAAAATATAACTCTCTCATGCCTTCCATTTCAAACAGAAAAGCACACTGAACTCTATGGAGCAAGACAGACTGCACGTATGAGCCAGCACATTGATTTAGAAAATCACTGCTGAGGTGCTCATTGCAGCTCACTGCTTCTGCCTGCATTTTTGGGATTCCAGCTCAGAGTGCTAGGAATCCTCCTGCACTTAGGCTCTCCCCTCTGGATAACCCAGCACCCCGACACTGGCAGGCAGCAAGTTCAAAAAGCATAAAAGGAGGCTACTTTTTGGCACAATGCGTAATTAAATCACAGAACTTGTTGCTAAGGGCATTGTGCATGTCAGTGTAAGTGGGCTGTGAAAAGAGATGAGACATTCTTGGGGAGCGGGGAAGGAGGGAGCAAGGGGTTGAGTCCATTTGTCATTAGTAAATGGCATTGCCAAAATGCAGCCTCCAGCAGAGGAGTCCCAAGACTGCTTGCTGGAACCTGGGGTGCATTCCAAGGAATGGCAACTTGACACTTACCTTGTTTCTTCTGCTTTTTCCCTATGCTCTGTTAGTTGGCACCTTTTGGTCTAGGCCTGTATGGCCTTTCATACCCTGGGCTATCCCTGGGAGTGGTGGGGACAGTGGTGTTGGAATTATAGATTCTTTTGATTTGGTGATGAAGGGAGAGAACATCCCTTTGTCAAGTACCCAGTGCCTCCCACTTGACCCAGTGCCCGCAGACTGTGACCTCTTCTGAGAGGTTGGCAATGCCCCCAGGGGAGGTGTGGATGGGGAAGCCATGTCCCCAGACTGGCAGCCTTGAAAAGCTGTTGTAGAATCATAGCCAATGTTGTGGCTGTGTCTAAAGCTAAATGTTTGTCTGTTTTGACTCTTAAGGTCTGTGTTTTTAAAATATGTTTCAGGAGAGAGATGTTTTGGTAGACATCTCCTTATTTATGGAGCATTCTGGGGGCAAAAAGAAGGTCATTCGTGTGTACTGCTCCTGGTCGGGTTAGTCTTCCCAGTGCAGAATCTCTGTTTTCAGGCTGTAACAATTTTGAGAAATGGAGCAGTTTTATGGACAGTTTAATAGAACTTTGTTGAATGAATGGTCTTGGCAGCAGCCCCTCTTGTCCTGCTGCAAAGCATTACAGTAGGTGGCGAGTTGAGCATAAATACAAATGCATTTGTATATTGTATTTTCTTGTAGTTACTGTCACTCTGTGTTTGGCAAGCCTCAGTGCCCACCTGTTTCTGCACCCTGCATGGAAGAAAGCCAAGCCTTGGGACAAAGCCAGGTGAGAGAACACACCTAATGTTCAGCGAAAGCTGCTTAGACCTATACGCACTATCTAGCTGTAGCTCTCATAAAGGAGATGTGAAATATCATATTTAGTATCAAAGGTGTTTGATCAAAGCATACCTTTTGTAATCCAGTTCAGAGCAGGATGGGCATTCCCTGCGGTAGTATCCAGCAGATGCTGGAAGGAGAGGTGATTTTGTTGGTTTTTTCCACTTGAATTGCTTATCAGATGCTAATTTTACTAAGTGCATCATTGAAATGATGGCTAAAGCAGACTGTACAGATCCAAAGTATCATTTATGTTTTGAGCAATGGAGGGCTCATTTTGAGCAATGGAGGGCTCAACCTAGCTCTGTGGAAAGAAGACGATAGGAAGATAGCTGCTTGAGGGCCCTCTGCTCTGAGGGGTTCTGCAGAATTTGACTCTGCTCTCCCAGACCTCTTAAAGTCTTTCATGTCATTTCCATTTCTAAGACTGTGGTTGATGAGGAAAAGGGATTTTGCACTGTTCCGAGATGGCTTATAGCAGTGTACGGAGCAGTATATTATAGGACATGATAAATTACTTCCAGGATTTGGATGCAGTCTGCATGCCTTCTCATGGTGATTTTAAGGCAGTAGAGAATAGAAATTAGAAATCTGGTGCTTTCAAGGGGATGGGAGCACATCTCTGAATTAAAAGTCTTAAAAATAGGACCCAAGAAAGCCCTATCTAAACTGTACTTTGAGCTATTTTTCGGCCTCACAAGTGTTGGTCTCCCAGTCAGTTAGCATCCATTTCTGTTTCTCTTGCATTGTGAGCTGCTTAAAAGGATTTTCAAAAGCAGGGGACCATATCTGCTGGCCTCATTACAGGAAGCGGCTGCAGCTCTGAGGGCAGAAACAGAACCTCTTTCAAGCCTTTGAAAGCATCAATATAAAGATCTGTATCTTGGAGAGTGGCCTTTTTACCAGCCATAATGTGAGCCAGATGAGTAGAAAAGCTTTGGGCATTAATAATGAATGAGCCTGTTCTGAGATTTCCAGAGCATGAAGTCTCTGTAGCTAGTTTTCATCTTGCTACTTTGCATTCCTGCACTGATTTTGCAATGGTATAAAAACATGACACATTATGGGCTGGGGAGCAAAACACCCTGTGATGCCCAAAGATGTTGAAAGGGGACATCTTCAAATCTTTTTAAGTTGAGGAACTCAGAAAAGCAATTTTTATGTGTTTTAATGTGTGCTGCAGGAAAAGGAAGGGCTTGAGTGGGTAAGTGATTTTACAGCATTCTACAGACTTCCCAGGCACTCTGTGTCTTGTCAACTTGCCCTGGGCTTGTTGCAGGAATATGCAGGTGTTTGGTTTCTGTGTCTGAACCACAGGGGTGCAGATATAGTCTTCCTTTTATCCACGCATGACTTGCAATTTGGTTTCATAGGTGATGCATCCCATCAGAGTCAACATGAGAACAAAACAAAAAAAGCAATTTGGATACGTTTCTTTCCCTCCCTGAACGCAGCTCCCTTGTTCAGGTGATCACTCCCTTATTTCATCCTGGTCTTACCCTCTGTCAGTTACTTGCTTTTATAGGAGCCAGTGTCTTGGGCAATGGAAGGGAACTGCTCTTCTCTGAATTACTGAGAGTTGATTTGTGCACTGATTGTGCTTGTCATTTTTATACCCATCTCCTGTACAGATGCATTACCCTATCTGATCTCAGAGGGGAACAGAGAGTTTGTTGCTTCATGCATGCAGCCTTCACCACTCATATTCCCTCCCTTCTGCCCAAAGGAGCTGTTCTACCCTGAGCAATGGCATCACCATCGTTAAGGATGTGTGGTGAAGCTTTGATTCCTTTTTGTGTCTTTCAGGTCCTGGAGGATCCAGTTGGCAACCCATTAACCAATGACACGTTCTGGGCAGCGTGGCTGCTCTTTGAGTTCTCGGCCAGTGGACGAATGTGACCCGTGTGCAGAGATGTTCAATGTGGTCTGCACTTCCCTAGGAAACACCCCATCCTTTCCTGGGTGTTCCTTTCCCCATACTTTTTTTGGCATGAATGAGGGGTTTGGCATGGAGATGAATAGAGAGTGAGGTAGAAGGATGAGGAAGGTCTGTTCTAATGGTTGCAAAGTTTGGTCTTGTTACAGTTTGGTTAAGAATTTTGCAAAGGATAGAAGACACGAAAGGTGCATTGTGGACTGCAGGTTTTGACTAGAGCAGTCTGAAGCTGCACTGCAGATGCTAAAAATACCAAGTCACTGGTTCTGTGGCAGTTAACTATTTCTACCCATAGCACTGGTCAGATCAGAGTCGTTCATTACATGATGAAGGTAAATGAAGCTCCTGTACTCAGAAAGAGTAAAATTTAGTTTAATTTCCTGGCAGTGGATATTGGGTAACTTTTTCTCAGGCCTGGCAGATAAAGTACCAGCTTAGTGCTGGTAAAATACTGCTATTTCTCATCCCTGCATCTCGGTGGTACTGCTGGGTGTAACTGCTGGAGCGTTCAATACTCCAGAGTGCCACAGATGACACAAACTGGCAGAATCATCAGTGCTGAAGTCAATGTTCTTGCAGTACGGGGAGGGCCTGCCAGTGTTGTCAGTGTTTAGTGCTACCTGTATGTCAGATTGCCCATGAAAGAAGGATGAATGGAGGAGGTAGGAGCTGCTGAACCCTCTTGATCCATTGTCAGCCCCCACACCCGGATGGACACAAACTGCCAGGGCCGTTATGTGACCCTCAGGTGGTCTCTGGCACCAGGCAGCAGCCATGGTGCTCAGACGAGGGCCTTGCAAAGCAGCGTGAGTTGAGCAGGCTCAAGTTTCCTACACACTGTAGTAAGTGTGGGGCTAATGTTGTGTAGGCTGGAGACTGCTTACTCGGCGGGGGTGAGCTGTTCCACTGCAGCTCTCCCGAGGAGTGCATGCTGCTCTGTTCCTGTTTCCAGCTCTTTTCCTTACTTAACCCAGCCTCGAGGCACCTGTTACACTCCTTCACCTCACGTTGCTCATGGAGCAGGAACCCTGTTTTCCTTCCTTTCTCTTAGAGGCTACAAAGCAGAATTGTGTATGAGCATTAGCACATGAAGCAGCACAGCAGACCCTTGATGCACTTTAATGCTGCAAGTCACTGGGCTGTCTTGGGGCTGTTTTCCCTAAGTGTTACTGCTGGGTTTATAAATCTGTAGTGGAAAAGGGGTAATCTTTACTGAAACTCCAGCCCCGAGATACACAAAGTGGATGCCTCCAGTACCTGTTGTAATAACGTTAGCAAATAAAGGTTTTGAATGACTGTTTCTGCAGGATGCATTTTTCAAGGTAAGGGTGTGAAGTGGTAATTCCCACACGGTATTTTAATTACGTGTTAAAACACCAGCACCAGCTGCCTGGGGTCCGCTTGTGTGCTGTGAGACGCTGACACTTCCTCTGCTCTGGTGGCTCACTGGCAGTGCCATTTCTTGCTGTGGGAGGGGTTGTGTACAGAACAGCGGTGCTTGGCAGGGTTGTTATGCACACGTTTACCTTTGTTTCCTTCAGCAGTGCGGCCTCGGCTGAACCCAGCCTCCTGCACGGGGAGTGAGCGGGGCCGGGTGCCCGCGGGGGCCGCTCCCCGCTGCGCATCCA
>JANHGB010067833.1:7889-24911 GCA_026283785.1 Coracopsis vasa
CTTTTATGACAAGGGTGGTGACACACTGGAACAAGTTGCCCTGAGAGGTGGCAGATGCCCCATCCTTGGAAACATTCAAGGTCAGGCTAGATGGGGCTCTGAGCAACCTGGTCTACTTGAAGATGTCCCTGTCCATTGCAGGGGGGTTGGACTAGGTGACCTTTAAAGGTCCCTTCTAACCCAAACTGTTCTATGAGTCAATGGTTCTATAATTCTATGATCTGTTGACTAGCTTTACAGTAGCCGCATAAATAGCCAATATGACTTTAGCTCCAATGTCCAGGTCCTGTATAAAGAGATTTTGTCTGCCCAGGAGGTCACTGAGTTCAAAGGGAGAAGACAGAAAAAGACCGGGATGGAAAATAGCAGCAAACCCAACATTTGGAGTAGGAAACAGGTATCAGTCTGGGACAATATAACCAAACCCTTTTCCTGTAGACGTCACAGAAAGATTTGAAAAGTAAAGAACTGTGGAGACAGGGAGTCACAGTGGCAAAGAGTGTTGTTTGTCTGGTTTTTTTAATTTTCAGTCTAAGATATACCCTTGTAACTGGAAATTATCGCAGTTACTAGTTCTGGAAATTACTACAGAAACTAGATTCACAAACTTGCAGGGAAGTTGAAAGTAGAAGAGTGTGTTGTGTACCATCCCTGTTTCTGTCATATCCCTCATACTTTTTTTTTATTTAAACATTTATTAACATATATTAACATTTATTTTAAAAGAATGCATACAAGAGTATGCATATTCATATGAAATTGTCAAAGCTTTGACTCCAAAAGATCATAATATAGATATTTTAATAATTTCAAGTGTTTTACTAGATATATTTACTCTGTATTTTATGGCTTGTAATAAATTAAGAGATAATTAAATCCTTATTTTACATTAAAACCTAAATATAAACACCTGTTATATTTTGAGGACATTCTTCCATTTGAATGTCCAGATTTCTTAAAGATGTGGTCATTAAGTTTTTCTGTGGATCCAAAATGAAATTATTCCCCCGTGGGGTTCAAAAGCAGTTTTAAGGTGGAAATGTCAAATCAAACTTAATTTGATGAGGTTTTGTACTCTGGGGTGTCAAAGTCACTCAATTCTGATTTAATGTGTCATCTAAAGAAAAGGAGCACAAACTTTCTACTGCAAATGATCACGCTGCAAGTCTCTCTGATGCTCTGTACTGAATTGAGTGCTAGTGACTGCCAATCCCTGCAGAGTATTGCCATTCTGAGGCATTTCCAGGAACTTCTAAAAGGAGGCCTAATAGTTGTGTGGTTGAACAAGGTATATGATGTCTTGCTTTTGAGCTGAATTTCATCTCTGATCTAAGTATGTACCCACATTTGGAATACTTAAGACATGACACTGGACAATTCACGTTCAAGCTTTGCCTTCTTGCCAATTTTGTCAATATTTTGAATGCTGCTTTGGGAAATTTTACAGAATCGTAACACTTGACAACAGTTAGCAAAAATCAGTATTAATAATTTGAAACAGGTGCCAGACCTACCTACATTCAGATTTATGTGCTATGAATAAGTCTATTGGAGGGAATGGTGACGGCACCTGCCAGTTACCAGGAAAACGGTCTGACATTCAATCTGCAGAGCCATTTCTTCAGTGCAGTCTGAGACACTGCTCAGTGCTTCATCCAGCCTCATCTTCAATGTACTGTGGAGCACATTGTACTTAGGAATACGACGGCCCTGGGCAGATGGAGCGGTGATGTCATCGAGCTTTTCCATTTCTACTTCCTATGAACATTTGCCTTATTCTTACATCCCAGCTCTTTCTCGACATGTTTTAGACTAGAAACATTTTTCTTTTTTTGGGAGCAGAGAAGGAATCACTTCTTTTTGATTTCAGACAAGATCTGGCAAGTGAGCTCTTGTTGCTAGTCAAAGAAAAAGCTTCAAAAAAATTAACACAGAATCTGTGTTTAGCAAAGTGATTTGCATAAGCTGTACACTTGGTTCTTAGAGTTGGAACAGTTCTAACCTATGACAAATTCCTCTGTCTGGGCTGTCTTCCAAAATCATTTTCATCTACCCTGGCAAAAGAACTGAGGTCTGCGTTCTGCACTAATTAAAGGCCTTCAGGAGAAGGGCCCCAGTTGAAATGCTGACACACTTTGTACACGCTTTATTTGTGAAAGGGGATACTGAGCCCATTTGATGGCGCCTCCTGCTCCGTCATGCTGTGCAAAATTTTAAGTGGGGAAGCAAAATGGATGCAGTTATGTCTTGTTAAGATTCTGAGTTACTAAAACTCTGCCATTTTCCCCATTAAAAAGCACAACATTGGGATTTTTTTCTCTTCTAATAACATTAATAAGCAGTAAAAAGACTCAAACCATTGCATTTCCTTAGTGACTATGAACTGACATTCACATTTTTTGTGAAGCATTATGGCTTAATGCAGCTGAGTCTCTGTCTCACTAAATGTCTTCATTTTGGAAACAGCAGAATATATACCCAATGTCCCTTTTACATAGAACTGTAAACTGCTGCAAAGGAAAGGGAGGGAGAACAGCTGTCCCGATAACTCTGTGGAGTTCTTCTAGCAGGTCTACCCAGCCCATAAGGAAGCTTTCTGTGCTAGATCCATAAAAGGATACATAGCTTTTAGGCACCCAAGATGTTCAATGGAATTTAGAGTCCTTGACTGAGCAAGGTGGCACCCAGAAAATAACACACATGGAGAGTCAGGCATGCCAAAACACGGCATCCCAAAAACCTAGAGGAGACACTTATGTAGACACCAACAAATAGAAGATCGCATAGTTAGTCTTTTATAGGAGAGCATCCACCCCTGCTTGGGCCTCCATCCAGCTGTCTTCTGGATGTTTGTGTTTGGCATAAGAAAGCTCCTGCTTGCAAGGTACAACCTTCTACAAGAGGAACAGCCTATGCCAGTAATCATAGCACATAATCAGTGCTCTGTGTGCTATGATTACCACCTTTGAGCTAAAAATCCAGCAACAGAGCTACCTGTGGAAGGGAGGCTGTCTTAGTCTCTTCTTCAGAAGCTGACCTGAGTACTCACCATCTGCTTTGGAGACATGAGTACACACGTGCTGGGGCTGAAGAGAGATTTGACCCTGGATGTTAACTATTTCATCCAAGTGCCCAGCACGAGGCAAGGAAAGAAACTCCTTTTCTGGCTTCTGTGTGTGGAGCCTTACCTAGGAATCGTGCTCTGAAAACGTTGATTAGACTCAACTCTGCATATGAGCTACATGGAGAGCTCCTGTGGAGACTAATAGATCTTAGCTAGGGTTCAATGCACTCACCCTGGTCAGGGGAAGGAGTGAAGTACACCTATCCAGTAGCAGATGTTCAGATGCTTAGTGATCTGTGGGAATACACTTGGTAGAGGCAAGGGCATTTAGGCAGCTGCATGGTGTTTTAAAGAATTTAAGGAATCCCAGCCCATGTCTTAGGCTTTTCTCTTTGCTCCTTTGTGGTGAATGCAGAAAATAATCATAATAATAAAAAGAAACAACAGCAGGATTTCTCTCTCAGATCTTCTTGCAGCCTTTCTCTCCTCACGTTTCACCCTGTTTGCCTGCTGCAGCCCTCAATAAACTATGTCATTGTGAAGCAGGAATGCACCAGTTCTGTAACCACTGAGACAGGTCCAGGGGTTTCTGCTAGCAAATAAACTAGCAAACATAATCAACATTCTTTGTGAATCCTCATCACTGCCTTAGGAGGAGGAATTTCAAGTCTATTTTCTATGAACCTTAAATGTGAAGTTTCCGCAAGCACAAATGCTCCAATATTTTCCCTTCTTCTTGGGTACAGAGAACAATTCCGTCTTGTTTTTGTCCCTAAAAGTATTGACTGTGTTAAACACTAGGCACGTGCTTTCAAAAGAAAAGCACCATGAATGCTTACATGTCCCTGTATTATCAGCCACGTGCTCCATCACTGGGAGACAAACGGTCCACTGAAATGCGGCTGGCCTGGACGTTCCACATACCAAGCAGATGCAAGCAGAATGCCATAGGGAAATAAGAAACACATTGTATGTGATTTAAAAGGCTTACAGCTATGGAATATCCTTCTGAAAGCCTAATGAATATCTCCAACACATACGCAATCGAAATACAAAACGCGCTCTGCACCAGAATACAAAACCACGGAACTGGAGATAATCTCTGAAGAGACCCACAAAATAAATCTACTGACAGCAGCACCTATAATCATACAACCCCAGTATTTGGCTTGTCAAAATGTCTCCAAGCTCAGGATTTTCTGTGGAGAGGAAACCGCCCATGGAGATTCTTTCTTAATTTTATGCCTTCTGTTTGCCACTCAAATAAGCTTGTGCTGGGTTTGGGGTTTTACTTTGTTTTGCTTTCTTAGATGCTAATACAGCTCAGACTGACTTTGACAAAGTTACTGATTATAAATTCAGCTTGCTTTCCACAGGGCTGGAAAAGGACCATTTAAACAAGCACTTGTTCAAGTGACTGAAAATACAGGCTTTGTGTTTTACCTAGTGACTGTTGAAGTGATAATACCCTACATTTGGAACCAGTGAGGAGAATATTTAGGAAAAAGGAGGGGGAAGCATGGAAAATCTCTCAGGATTAGTTTTGGTGCTTTTTTGCATGGACATTCCTGGTTATTTCACATATGACCTCTCAGAAGTACGCCTGCAGAGTTTCTAGCAAAAGCTGAGGTGGCAAAGTTGACAACAGCAAGGTGAAAGAAGTTAAGATCATTTCATCCCTTGTTCTCCAAGAGAAACACAGCTCTGAAGCTATTTATTCTAGAAATGTGTTAATTCCCAATCTTTTCCAGTTGCCGTAGCAAGTGGAGGAATGGCAAATGTTATAACTGTACTGTGAGGTGAGAAGCAGGGTTAAGCAGGCCAGGCTCAGTGACATTCTATCCACAACACTGGCTGTAACAAGGGCTCAGAATGTCTACCCTGTAGTTAAGCAAGCTGAACCCAAAGTATATAAATAGCATAAGTTGTGTTGTTTCTCCTTATCCCTGTGCTATATGCATTACATAAAGGAGCTATGACACACTTTAAGGAGCAGAAAGCATTCCAACTCTTCTCCTCCAGAGAGTGTTTAAAGATTACAAGCATGCTTGCAAAGCAGTGGACAAGTTTGGGTTTGAGAACAGGCTCAGGTTTGCTCACAAGTGATCAAGGCTTTGGAGCAAAAACAGACACAGGATTGCACTTCTATATGCAAATCCCAGGAGATCCCTCAACTCTGGGGACAAAGTTCTGGGTAAAAGTCTGGGAAGACAAGACCATACAATAATAATGCAAAAACTCTACCTACCATTTCCTAGGTTGGTTCTGCATGGGCAGATGATGAAGACAGTCAAGATATGTACCAAAATATGTACTTTCACACACAAAAAAAGAGTAAGAAAAGTAATATATAACAGACAGGGACTAGGTTGAGACTCAGGAGACCAACCTGACCTTCAGCACTGATTTCTGTTCTGCCACTGACCTGCTGTAGGACCTTGGGAAACTCATTTTGCTTCTTTTTCCTTGCCCACTGATAGTATAAACTTTTCAGGGTAGGGACTGTCTCTTGCTATACATTTAAACTGTAAAGTGGGACCTCAGTCTTGGTTCAGGCCTGTTGGTGCTGCTGTAGTTGAAATAATAACATGTAAATAAATAGGTTATAACAAATAACCAAATTGATTGCTGGAAGAGTGCAGATGGGAGTGGAAAAAGATATAGGTGAAATAAGTGGAGGAGCAGAAAAGACAGGGAGAAACAATGGCCTGAAAGGAAGAAAGTGAGAAAAGGGAGTGAAGGTAGAAGAGAAATTGAACACAGATAGACACTGGTCATTCTGCGATCAGCTGATGCATGCATTTTCACAGTGTCCAGAGAGAGATTTGCAAGTGCCCTAAACACAGAATGACAAACAGGCTAAGCAAACCTTTCCCTTGATCCCAGTAAGAGAACTAGTGCTAATACCATCCTGTCCTTCACCAGCTCTCTGCCAGCCCTAGCTCCCTGTTTGTGAACTCCTAAAAATCATTTAGCCATCTGAACCTGTAAGGTACTTGGTTACAGGCAGTAGAAGCTCTCTTTAAAGACCCAGCACAACCATACCCCCAGCAAACTATTATGCCAGCATTTATTAGTCCTCCAGGGGTCATCTTTGACCTGTGCTAATGTGCCTGTGGCTTGACTGTCTTCAGCAGTACTGCTGTGTGAAATATTTATGGATTAAGATTAAATTAAAACACAATTTTCAGGCACTTTTAGAGGAAGTCTTTAGTTTTACTAGTGGCTAAGTGATAGATTCTGAAAGGTTTCAAGTAACAGCTATGTGGCTCAGAATATTGTGAGAGAGGTGAAGTCTATGGAGACAACCCAAGCTAATGCTTTTTAAAGTTGATGGAAAGATTTCTCTCTCTCTCTGAGAGCTGAATTGGTCTGTGAGAGACTGGAGGAGATCCAATTGGGGCCCATAGTTACCAGAAGTTGCTACCAACCAATGGCTATTCAGTGAGTCACATTAAGCAAAAAGATGGTTGCAGTAACTTGCGCAGTGACCAATAGCTGCAAAATATTTCTCATTCTTCATAGTGGTCTGGAGTCAAATGACCAGGAAGGAAAGGGCATGAGGGCAATAATAATGAATTTATCAGCCAACACATGCCCCCCTCCGAGGGGTCTGGATGAACAGCCAGATGAATGTAAATCCCACTATGTCTTCCAAAAGGTATTTGGTCCAGAGTGCTACAGGCTGAAGTCACTGTGCCTGTCAGGCTGATTCCCTTTATCAGCAGTGAACTGCTGCTTCAACATAAAAATCCCAGGACTGACCTATAACCACTACATTGCCAAATACAACTGAGATTTCTTAGAATGTGCTCTCACTGTGTCTTTTGCGTAAAATGTTTCCTACGATGCCTTTGTGTGTTAAACTTTCTTTAAATGGTGAGTCAAGGGGCTGCCTTGAGAACTCTTCTGAAATCCTCTTTTGTTACAGACTACTCCCAAATTAAACCTGGAGAACAAACAAAAAAATATGATGAGACTGTTCCTAAACAGTCTTTCAGTCTAAATCTTTCAGTTCCTTAACAGTCTAAGGAATATTAACAATCTTAATATTCCTTTTTTCACCCTCACTGAAAATTACTCAGAAGCATATCTTTAAGGGGACATGGATTTCAGGTCAACCTGAAAGAAGACAGTGGAATGAAAACTGGTTGAGATGAAGGATCAAAGTGGTTATTCAGTGACCGCAGATCTTTCAGGGAAGAGTTAAACTATTGGTAAGGTTGGTTTAATAGAATAGGAGAGAATACATTGCCTAGAGATACAATGGAATTTTTAATTTGAGAGACTTTTAAGCAGAGACCAGGCAAATGTTTGCTGGAAAAAATTTAGATAGTGCTGATGTTATGGCAGAGCAAGAGGATAGACCAGGAGACCTCTTCAGGTCTCTTGTAAATTTATCTTCTTTGATTCTGTGCCTACAAACAGAAAGGAGTGTTAGCCAAGAATATGCTAAACTTGGAAAGGTGTGCAGTAATGTTTTAAATCCATTTATATATAAACTAAAGTTTAAGAAAATATACATATGAGATGAAGAACTGCAAATGAAAGACGACAGAGAAATAACACACAGGCATTCGAAACGTGGGCCGAAAATAAAACAGGATTCAGCTTGGAAAATGCATGCTAACATACTTGGGGAAATATAATCTGAAATAATATCCTCAGTGGGAAAGTGAAACCTGGAAATCATTTATGTTACAAAGGAGTCTTCTGGGTGATTGAGGACTGCAGAATTAGATAGATGTGCTTAAAGCACCACTGTAAAGGATGGAGCTCAGCTGGGACTTTCAAATTCAGGGTTTGCTGCTGCTGCAATTGAGGCACACAAATAAATCCCCCAGCACTCACAGTAACAGTCTACCAGCTGATTTATACCTCCATTGAAAATTTGGCTGGAAGTGTTTAGAAATTCATGCTATTTTACCATGCAAAATTAAACTGACCACCTGCCCTGGGATGTAGCTTTGATGTTGAGTCCCCGAAGCTTCACCTGGAGATACAGCCTGATGGCAGTCTGGCTGAACACTGTTTTCCAACAGAGTGAGTGAGGCACCAGGCACCCTTCCATCCCTCCCCCGTTTATGTGTAGTAAGGCAGTCTCGGCAAGGTTCTAGTTCACTAACATTAGTAAACATCAAGATTCCTTTTGCTGGCTTCTGTGGACACAGAATTGCACCAAAACTGAATATTCAAAATTTCTGAGATTACCTAGAAGAAAAAACTAGGCAAGGAGGTGGGGAAGAATTCAGGTGATGAGATAAACCATAGAAAGCAGCATGAAGAACTGCTAAAACCCCTACAAATGCAGATATTCACCATCTGGTAGTTTTGCAATTATTTCAAATTATTAGACCTGCGCTGGCTACCAGCTGTGTTCCCCATATGTCTGTTCACAAGGAGATCTAAAGCCATTGGGGAAAATTCCTTCTCCATCTGATGAGAGCAATCAATACGAACTCCAGACCTTGCTTATGCAAGGAACTTTAAAATGTGGGTAGATGGAAATGACAGAAATACTACACCCCACCCAGTGTACTGTTAGCAGCACCTTTTTACCTAGCTACAGGGAAAAACAACATACTAATTTCAGAGGCTTTTATTTCCTCAGCATCCAGAAAAAATGTTTTAACACAAAGTTTTCTATTCTGCCAGTGGCACACTCAGCAGCTCCTCTCATAAGCACAAGCCCAAGCACAGTACGACTTCATGAAAGACATCAGCTGATGGCAGCAATAGGAAAGTCTGTGTTTGCTCCATGTGAGATTTACAGACTCCCATAGTGAACCTGTTTGTACTTACATGCAGGACTTAGATGTCCTGTTACCAAATATAGAAATTAACTTGGTTCCCTTTGCCCTGACTACTCACTTTGTGATTGTTGTGTCCTTTTCTAAATACTCCAGTTGGACGTTCCCACAGGCTCTTGACAGCTCTTACTTGTCCATTTGTAAGGAAACAGAAAGTAATGTTTCCAAAGGAACTAACTTACAATCTGAGAAGTCTGTCTCCTAGCTCTAAGATGATAGCCACAGAGTAAGCCAGTCCTTCCACTTCTCCCTGCTCTTGATACTATTTCACCATCCAAAGCAAGCTTTAATTAGACCTCCCTGTTTCAACTACATCATGCACTGAAATGAGATCATTGCTATACTCTGGTAAATGAGGTTGATCTGTGTGGTCCTCCAGCTGTGCAGACTGCTGTTCTCTGAGAAACTTTTCCTGTTCACTGTGAAAGGAATTTTGTTATCTGATATTTTTTCTTTCTATCACTGTATCTTATGAACACATGGAAGGTGGTCTGATGTTGGGCTTTACTAGATTAAGCATGTTGGGCTTTACTAGATTAAGCACAGAGAAGCTGTGTTGGACAAAATCATTTATTGAGTTCATTGTGCATGATCCTGCCTGAGGCCCTTCAGTGGTGGCAAATACAGCATGACTACTGGCACAACCCATGCCAGTTTCTTGCTGAGAAACACTGGGTTGTCAAAATCTGCCACGCAGGGAGCTGAGCCATTTGAGAAGATACAGCCCAGGTCATCCAAGACTCATGCCGTCTCTCCAATATAGTCCTAGTTCTGTGGCAAGAGCCCTTTAGGTTACAGAAGGTCAGTTTATTTACTGAACTCAACAGAGTAATTTCAGATTTAATGCTAGTGCAAACACGATCAAACTTGGGCAAAAACGCAAATAGGCTGCAAGAAACAGAAATGAGTGAGTTCTCAATTCACTGACCTTCTTTGTAACCTTAATGTATATCTGCTGGCTATGTAAGTACTTATAAAGTAGCAGAAATAACTGGCCAGGATCAGCTATGAAGTACGCAGTTATAAATCTTGATGAAGGGTCGTGATTACTTACTGGTATTTACTTTACCTGTTATTTTAGTTATGCCTTCTAGTACATTGGTAAGTAAGTTCCCTTCTTGCTTTAATTTTTCAAGATCTCGTGCACAAACAGACATCATCTTATATGTCTATTGACATGAAATCTTGTAACCCACATATATATATTTAATTATTCAAAAAATCACATTTTGTAGGCCATTATCAATTTTCTGTTTTTTAAGTTTGATCCATTATTTCAGTATTTTTCTATTAAAGTAGTGTGTTGGACTAGATTTATTGTTGAAGAAGCAATCTTTTGGAGGTGTACAACTGAGGACTATGGTATACTTGTATTTTGTTAAGTCAGACCTTAATGTTATTTCGTTATAGTCTCTCTGCCTCTCTATAATAGTGTATTGAAAACACATCCCAATTGATCTTCACTACCACTCCTTGGTCTCTTTTGATGCTGTTTCCCTGGCTTCTGCTTTCCACTGTGTATTTGTATTTCAGGTTTGTTTCTTTTTTACAGCTGCCTTACATTTCTCTAAATTCTGTCTTTCCTGATATCACTTTCAACCTCCAGTCCCTAAATTTGTGTCACAACATGCTTTTCCTGCATCTCTGTGATTTTTCTCATGTCACTACCACATTTCTAAAGAACAGACTACACATTACAGAGCAAACAATGTGATCGTTTAGACACCAGTCTCAAACTTGCAAATGCTTTCATGTGGATAAATAGCAAAGTCTGAGGAATGCTAAAACCATAGCACTTGCTGAGGGACAAGGATTGGCCAGGGTGTGTGAGTGACAGGCTGGTTTGCTGCAAACCCCGAGTTGTTCCAGAGAGCAAGGAGCTTGCCTTTCCTTGGATGCTCTCACTTTCACATTCTATTCATGAAGAGTTACCTACCAAAGAGAATAAGAATCAAGCTGTATTGCACTCAGTGTGTACAGAGGAGAAACAAACATGGTAATGGCTCAGCATCTGGCTTGACTCCAAGCACAGTGAAAACTCAATGTAAAGTGCCTCTCCATTTGGACAAACTCCACCTGAAGAAAGATACTCAGGAAGAATAGGAACTCTGCGGTGGAGGCAGCCAAGAAAAGCCAACAAAATTTTCTTCAAGGAGGCAGGTAATGTTAGATTTTGTGGCTGACATTTTTTCAGACAGATTTCCCCAGCTATTTTGCATGGGTTTTTTTTTAATTCATAAATTTGCCAAGTAGAGGTAGTATAACTAATGCGAGCTTTACAAATCACTGCTGTATAAACGAGTCTGAGATAATGGAGTTCAGCTAAGTGCTTGGCTAACACCAACATGCAGTGCTTTGCTGGCCCAGTATCATGCTGCTGGTGAGGATGCGACAGGCGATTATCCTGCTCACAAGATATTAAGCAGTCAGTTCAAGACTGGCAACTGACCAGGGTTCAGCATCATACTGACCTTCCTTTCAGCACTGCTTGCAAGATTTCTCCTATGTTGTATCCCTTCTCCACTTCTATTCTGAGAGTTTCTGAAGCTGCAGAAAACAAGGAATTCAAACAGAAGTGTGTTATATACCAGAAGCTATATACAGATATGATATACCAGGTGTACTGATAAAGTCAATTAATAAAAGGGGAACTGAAGAGGCTGTGCACATGTCTATGTATGTGAGTGAGTGTGATGTAGCAGTTGCATCTCAGCCCTCTGCCTCCATCCTGCTGTTGGAGGCTTGCATTCTCCATGGCTGCATTCTGTAAGAGGCAGCCAAATGGAATGATTGTGAGAGATTAAGAGCTGCTGTTTGCTAAGTCATTAGTAAAGGGGAGAAGACTCCAAAGAAAACTCATACTCCTCTTCATGATCCAAGTTGAAATAATTATAATAAATACAGAGTGAAAAATAATTTGCAATTCCAAATTATTTGGATACTCAGAATCCATAGGAATTCAGTAACATAGGTAAAAATGTTTGTGAACAATTCATAATGTTTATAATGTAACTATTTCCTTAGTAAATAACATTGCCTTTAGAACATTTCTGAATGCAAACATCTTAGTTTATGTAATAAGTATGGAAAGCAAATGTATTTATAACCTTTAAAATTAGACCCACTGAATTTGTGGGAATTAAAGCATACAGATAATTATGCACCACCTTCATGCTCGGCTAAAGGTATGTGTTTTTCTGTGTCTTTGATTTCTTAAACGAGAAATGTCTAGAAAAGGCTTTTGTGAGAAAAAAGAATTTTTTCCCATAAGGCATCAAGACTGGGGGAACCAACCAATCAACTAAGTCCAATTGTGCTCTAATTTCTGCTTTGCTTATTCATGAACTCATCGTCTTTGAGACGCAGAGCGCAGACATGTCTGCCTAAGAGGCAATCTTCCACTGCAAGATGGCTCAGAGCTGTCACACACATTTTCAGAAGGATTCTGATTCACCACTACCACCCTGTGTCCTGATACAGTACATTTCCTGGATCCAGCCATGGAGTCAGCAGTTCCATGCCCTTAGAGCCTACTGATCCTCCCTGCTCTCTAATTGCCAGAAGTGACTCAGGGCTGCTCTATTTAACTATCATAAGACACAGCTTTAGCACTGTATCTACCAGACCACCAGTAAATTGCGGATTGCTGCTGCCTTCTCTGCTCAGATCTTGTTGATCAGGAAGCATTTTAGTCAGTCCAGATATGGCCTCTTCATATGATTGCTCAGTGTCTGAGAGGCCAACAGGTCCCTTAGTGGTTTTGTCAGTATTTTGGTTTGTTTATCAACAACTGGATTTCTAGGCTGACCTTCTACTTTGCAAACAAACTTGCTCTTCTATTTATGTTTATTAACTTCTGGATTAGCATTAATGTACCACTGGGCACGTCATTTTTGGGCTTCTGCCTTCCAGTGTCTGACTTGTGTGAATCTGGTTTGTCAGCATCTTTTGACAGATCCTGACATCTGTCTGAAAATGTTTGGAAGGTGGGGCCATGACACCCCTGTAATAACAACCCAAAGGCAGTGGGACATGTGTTGCTAGCATTGCCACTTTCTGTTGCTTTCTTGTTGGCATTCTTCTGATAGATTAGATGACAATCTATGGACAATAATACGATCACAATCAAGCCCATGAATTTGACAACATTTTGGCAACCCCTGCTTAATAATGTGGTTATCCACTGCATCCATACAGGTAATTTCCTTTTCTTTTGGCAATATTTCAGTCCTTGTTGCTGCAGACCTCAGTTCCGAGCCTTTGTATCTGTTCTTGAACCTGTCTTCACAGAGCATATGCTAAATGTTATCTCCTCCAGGTTTTTGCACTACCAAGGTAGAATGAAAATGATACAATGTGGCTTGTACAGTTTTTGCAGCCTTATGACTGCCTCGGATGAATGATCTAGCTTTGTTTTGATGAAACAAAATTGGAATTAGTCAAGAGCTTGTCTGTGATGTCACAAACGTTTTTCATACAGGAGTGTATTAAGCCTGAAACTGAGACCTTCAGTAACAAGTTTTCAGCATAATACAAGCGATATTTGAGTCATTTGCCTGACCTTCCATGGTTTTCATAACTGAGACCACCATGACTTAAACCATATTGTTTGCATAAATTAGGTTCTCTTTGCTTAAAATACTTGCAAATGCATCTTGGCCAAAATGTTTTTGTGATGGCTTTTTCCTTCTCCTGGTGTCCTACCCTTCTCTTTTGGCTAAGTTAATTTATATTGGAAGACTGGTTTATTGTTTTATAAAAAAACGCCATCTTGGAAGGTGGACTCTCTTCATATTTAGTTTTTTTCGTACTGACATGGGTAACATTTGCTGATGGATTATTTTTATCTTTATTTGTACCCCCTCCAACAGATTTATGACTAGACTTTCCAGGAACAGCAAAACATGGGTCAGGGTCATCTCACTTTTCGTTAATCTCTTTATGTGCCATTGCAATGGCAAGGTTAGAGAGTCTGTCAGCGTAAAAAGGAAGCCTCTTCTAGCTCTCACTTGCCTTCAGGCAGTGGCCTCATCCTCTATGCCCTCTGGCTCCTTTGGATTTGGACTGGTTTTCATGTTCAAGTGAAAATCTTTCAGTAGAAAAAACATTATTTGTCCATGGCCTCTTCTTCTTTCTACCTATTTTTCCTCTCACCTGTTCTTTATTTTTTAATTTCTAGAATTCTTAGAAATGGGATTTTCCAGTTATCCCATACCTGGTTTCTCTTTTAAAGCTATCGCAAACAACCCACAACATGCAGTTTTGCTTTCTTTTTTCTGTATCAATCTTTGTATCAGCATTTGTAAGTTAAACAAAATCCAAACATTCTGTTAAACTCAGGGTATGCAGCTACATGAATCTGAAAAGATATAATATTAGTGTCAAAGAATGTTCAGTCAAAATTCTGAATTTATGCAGAGTTCATTATGCAGAGAATGCAGACTGAACTATATATGCTTCTAGAGTTCTAGAAGCATATATGTATAGAGTCCCCGTTGACATCCAAGTCCTCATATACAGGAAATGAACCTTTATAGTTACCCTAAGAAACCAGAGCACCTTTGCTGAGCAGTTTGAAAGAGCTAGTCTAAACCTACCCAGGCTTAGCTTTAACTCAAAATTATTTGGTTTGAATTTACACACTGAACCTCAATTCAAATACTCCTTGCTTATGCCAAGCATAACGTTATTTAGCACTGAGGAACACGGTCTGAAAAAGTATGCAATGGTTTACTTTGGCTGATAAGAAAACGTATATGTAAGATGAGGAATTCTATGCCTCAGTTCTCTGAATGTGCTTACCCAATTTACAGTAAAAGACACTGAAGAATTGTGCTTTCCCTTATTTAGACAACAAGTTCCTTACTGCAAAGCAGCAGTAACTACTGTATGTAAGCATCAGCAACAGTCCTACATTCAAGGGATGGCAGTCCTAGATTTAAGCAGTGAGAAGAATCCGAAGTTGTATTGCACTTGTACAAACATTTGGTATTTGGTAGTAGAGAGTGTTCTTCCTATTAGCAAATTTAACAAGGAAAAGGTGTAACTTTCTTAAGAATACTTAACCAGACACAATCCTCTTTCTTGCTTCCTTGGGTGCTTTTTCCACCTGCAGATGCATTTACAAAATAATTAGAAGAAACATATTTCTTTCTGTTCAATTCTGTCCTGTCTTACCACCAAGAATATAACGATCCACTTCACAGAGCTCTCTGGCTCTGCAGCCAGTCAATATTATCAGATACCAATGAGTTAAAAAATAAAAAAACCAAGAAAGGCATGTGGAGCGAAACAAGAACCTAGCAAATTCTTTCTTGTTTTCATATGGTAAAAAGTGACATTTTAGATAATCTGCTGGGTTTAACTGGGCTACCATTTAGTCCATGGGTATGAATTTGCTAAAGCAACATAGTCTGTAAGTCTAGCCTTGTGCACACTGAGGTATCTACCTACCTTCCCAGATGCATAAGCAGTAGCTCTGATATGTGCTGCCTGAAAATCAATATTTGCAGAGAGAGCACCCACTTTGTTAAATGTTATGATAGTCTCTTCCTCTTGTAGCATGCATAATTCAAATGCTAATCCTTTCATGCTATGTAAAATATCTTTGTCCCAATATCCTATGTTCATCTTTCTCCAGAGGAATTTTTTTTTCCATTTTCTATATGAACTAGCTTGTAACAACTGCATTTATGGCAAAGTATTAACCAAAATAGACAGACATTATATGACTGGCGTTATCCAGCAGTGTTGACAGAGTCAGGCTCCAAAGTTTTAAATGCTCCAGATCCTTCCAAGTCTTATGCAGATGGTTAATTTTCAGTTTTGAAGATTTTCTGTTGATTTCAGAGAGCCTGTCCACCAAGGGCACTTTGGCAAATGTCCACGTCTGAAAGAGAATGCATTCACATAACACAAGCTGTCCTGTCCTATTGCAATTAATGAAATCTCAGTTTTTAAAAATACCACAAAATGCCCTAGGAGTTCTAGTGTGCAGCACTACTGCTGCTGAATTTGGATTAATTCTATTGCAATGGCTTGGTTATCAATATAGTGAAATAGAGGAAGGTTGATAACTGCAGAGTTGTTCTCTTTCCCATGGATGGTTTTCATTTATATAATGTTAGAAAAGTCACACAGTATTACCAATAGGAGCCATGAGGGGTATTTGAGTTTTCTATCAAGTATTTTGTGCATTTGACATGTAGTTGCACTGCCTTTTCAATTGTATCATCTTCTCATACAATTTCCTACTTTGAGTGTTCCATATTGCTAGAGGTGGGACGAAATGCTTACAGCTTGGATTACAAAATCCTGATACGGAAATCTCAAGAACAGATATAGTAGCAGTCATTCTTTTTATTAATTTTACTTTGGAAATGACTAATTTTCAAGTTGATTGTGTAATTTTAAATTAGAAAAAAAACCCAGCTCAATTAAGTTCATCCATCTTACCTTCCGCATCCTACCTTGCTGAAAAGCAAAGGGGACCAAGAATAACAGTTCTGTCAGTGCAGTTCAGCAAGAGGATAAATGGAAAGCCTCAGGGATATCTTCCTGTCATTGAATCTAACTGTAAAGGAAGATTCATTCATCCCAATCTATCTAGAAAGTGAATCTCTTACCAGATAAGGCAATTGGTGCTGGCTGAGGAAGAGCTGCTGTAAATTAAGACTTATGGATTACAGACAGCATAAAGAGATGTGTTTTCATGACTGAGGCAATCAGTCACAGATCCTGGGAGTGACTAATCACTGAGCGCCTACAATGAAAAAAGCCTCTGAAGGGAGGCGTGCTCTCAAGGGCAGTGTGCTCATGAAGCTCGGGGAAGAATGCATGGAGTGACTGACTTGTTGCACAGGAACCTGAACTTCCCTTGACACAAAAGGGACCCAAGGGTGGCTGTTGAATAACACGTCAGCTGTGTGAATCAACCCCTGTAGGACTGCTCATCCCTGAATTAAACAAGAGTGCAATTGTCTTCCTTCCTGACTTAGCCAGACCAGGATAAGGAGTGTATATATGAGAAACCTCTTTGAAATAGTTCTGGACTAGTCACTTCTGAGACTTCTCACCAAAGCCTTCCTTGTCCTGTGCCTAAGATGGCCTCACATCACATGTTACTTCCCAGCAGCAGAGGATGCCCAC
>JANHGB010067838.1:0-39261 GCA_026283785.1 Coracopsis vasa
GGGCTGTTCAGCCTGGAGAAGAGAAGGCTGCGTGGAGACCTCATAGCAGCCTTCCAGTATCTGAAGAGGGCCTATAAGGATGCTGGGGAGGAACTCTTCATCAGGGACTGTGGCAACAGGACAAGGGGTGATATGTTTAAACTGAAACAGGGGAAGTTTGGGTTAGATATAAGGAAGAAGTTCTTCATATGAAAATTCATAGCATATTTAATGAAATGTAGTACTTCCACAACTTGAATAAGGTGTAACGCTGGAATCGCACAAATCAGACCATACAAAATACTAACCTAATGTTTTGTGAAATATTTCAGAAAATTTCTTAGAATATTTGTGCCTCCATCCATGAAGTACTCACTCTCAATCCCTTGTTAAAGTCTTCAAATTCATAGCAATTTTCATGGAATGTTACCCAAAGAAAGCTACACAGCCACAGGTTTAATCAAACATGAGTATCAAATCTCCAAAAGTGGGGACATAAGGCACCCTTGAGTACATGTCTCAAGCAGCTGCCACTTTGGAGGAGGAATTGTGCACTCACAGAGTATTTTCACCTTGTTCTCACGACCACTGGGCAAAACTTGGTGTTTGGAACAGCAGGTAGTGCAGCATTGCCACTTACTAGGCAGCAACGTTTCCCATCTAGGCACACAATTTCTTTATAATATTATCCTTTAGCTACAGATAATTAAAGAACTTCTTTCTAGCATGCATGTTTTCAAGTAAAAGGTTTAATCATGCATGAGGGATGAGCAGTCTCTCCAGAGTTACAATAACAATAATGTCTGTTACAGTGATAGGAACAAATCAGCAGTTTGTTGAATATGAGTTTGAGAGTTCCTGGCATTACTAGTCAGGACTGTTTCCAGACCATCTGCATTCATATTAGTAAGTCTACCACTGTGCTCACCCAGGTATTGCAGCCCTAGGCAATGGTACTCATTTCTACTAACAGCCTCTGACACCTTGTGCAGGAGGGAGGAGACATCCAATGTTTGCTTTTTCAGACTTTCAACCATGCGTGAACGAAGCCCCCAACAAGCTCTGAACATTGGCCAGACTTGAAACATCTGCCGATACTAGTTTTTTAATGTCACTCCCCACCTTCAGCACACAGAATCACAGAATTACTAGGGTTGAAAGGGACCTCTGGAGACCTAGTCCAACCCCCCATCAGCATCATGTTCCTTCCATCAGACAGAAGAAAGAAATCCCTGTCCATCACAGTCCTCCTGACAAAGATGTCATCGTCCTGGCAAATCCTTGCAATGCCCATCTCTCCACCCCTTTACCTACAATTTTCGGGGAGAAAATTGTGGTGTCATACTTTAGACCCTCAGGGACATTTGAGGAGTGAGCACACCGCCAGTGGAAAGGGTTAGATACTGATGAGGTTTGAGGGTTGGTGTAACCATTTCAACCATTTTAATATCGATGTTTTTCAGTACTGATAATTTTGACTGTCATGGTTGGTTAAAACATAAATAAGAGTGTCATGAAATTATAGACTCTATATATGGTGTGTTCTCTTTCACCTGTCACAAGATTATGAATTTTTGAATCATAGAAAACATAGGTTGGAAAAGACCTTTAAGATCACATGTCCAGAAGTCCAATCTCTCTGCACCACACTAAGCCAGGGCAAACAAGGATGGCATGCTTACCCACAGGAACTCTGGTGCCTGGGCAGGCAGTAGTGCCTTTGAGCTGAATCCGTCATAGATGTCCAAAACTATAGTTTGTCTTAACCTGGAAACTCAGTAGATGGTGGTGCCAGGACCTTCCTTACCACATGCCTCTTGCTTGATAAATTCAGAACCAGCATTTCAGCCATAGATGCTGACCCAGCATCCTGATGTACTGTACTGTGCCTTCCAGTGCTCCTGAGGCTTCTCCTGAAGCTGTTGCTACTGCTTCCAAAAATGTGAGAGCTGCTCTGCAGTACAGTGGCAGATTGGCAGTGCTAAAGCCACAAGGCAGCAAGCTGTGAAAACTTCTCCACAGCTTCTGTGTATTTGCAGTGACATTTGCAATCGCATGGAGCTGGCTGGTAAGAGTGTGAAAATGACACTGTCTATGCAGAAGGATCTAGACAGTGACAATAGAGAAGAGAAGAATCCTGAGGAGCTGAGGTTTAGTTTTAGCTGGTTTTGGCAATGTTCTCTAAAGGCACTTCAGAAGAATCTCAGCAATAGCAGGAATACCTGGAATATTTGGAAGATATGTTCAAAGCAGCACTTACAATAAAAGGTCCCTGCTACCTGGATGAAATACTGTGGGTTATAGCAGGCTGTATAAACATGGCTATGGAAACCACAGCCTGCAGCACTTACTGTGCCCTGAATCCTAGTTTGAAATAGGACCTCTGAGTAGCCAGTCCCTTTCTGATTGGAACTTGTCTAGGTTTGAACTAAATAGCATACCCCTAATGCTCTGAGCCACTCTGATGAGAAAAATCATCCTAGTTAGGTTCATTTATTACAACAAAGTTTGACGGTAATTTCTATCTAAAAGTTTGATGGAAAAAGTTTGATGGTAATTTCTACCTCCAATTACCCTAAAAAAGAAGCAAAATATTCTTTTCCCTTCTGCCATTTCTTGAACTAGAGAAATTAGACTGTCAAAGAGGGCTTTTTTTCTGGCATAGCTCTAAGATTTTGTTGTCATGGGGATGTCAATTAATGGGGTAGTTTGTTATGTTCTTAACCTAACTGTGCCAGCTAAGCTTTTGCATGTAGACCAGATCTCACACTAATCTGAAAATTCATAAAAATAGGAACTGGGCTTTCTGTTTTATAAGTTGTCTCCTGAAGACTTCACTATACTCCTTAATGTTTTTCTTCTCAATTCCATACTGTATACTCATTTGTCATAAAAGTATGGAAGTGTATGCAATTCCATTAAGTGGTTTTCACGTGTGAACGTGTGACTTACTTAAAGCCTTGAAAGTATCTTTGTGAGCATGTCTAACTATACTGCATTGGTAATTCCAATTAAATACTCATCAGAGTTCTCCCATGCCTAGCAGGGATTGCAGAAAACCCTAGAGGGGAACAGATACTACAGCTTTTTCCTAGATGTTTTGCACTGGAGCTCTGCAGCTGCCTCCTCTACCCAGAGAATCTGTGCTTCTTGGAGCACATGAATATTCTGTGCTGAGTAGAAACCCTTGATGTCTGCCAGCAAAATGTTGACAGTGCCCTTTGTTGGCTTCCCTGAGGACTTCATGCAAATCACTTTGAAACACAACAATCCATAAGATCCCTAAATGCTTCTAAACAAGACCAAATTAGAAAAAGGCTTCACATTGAAAACCTAATTTTCAATTAGTGCCTATTCAGTGGGAATGGGAGTGGGGCGGGGTAGAGCTGGCATGTGAGATAAACTGGATTTGTTAACATGCTTTGAAAATGCTTACTGGCTAGCATGCCTTTTTTCCCTTGCAAATGCTCACCTTGCTGGAATTCTGTGACATTTCCACAGTTGCAATATGCTCTGCTCTTGTACTTCAGGTAGAAATGAACTCTGCCCAGCAAGAGGTAGACTTGAGACAACCCTCAGCAGACGGCGTTTATGTGCCATGTGCACAGCTGAGCACTGTTGCAGAGGCTTGAAAGCTGAGAAAAACCCAGGTCATTTCTCTTCTCAGTCCATCTCTATTAGTATCAACCAGTGCATTTATGAGAGCACTGAACAGAGAAGATGATGACTGAATGGCCAGAGACCAAAGTGACATCTCATTCCCTCCAGAAAAGCACAGTGTGTCTTTCATATAACTGATTTAGGAGGAGATAGACAGTGCTAGTCTGCACTAAAGGCACTGGGGACCCTTCACTGTTTTGCCAGTATTCTCTCTCCTAACAGAGGAAGAGGACCAAATTAGTTTCCGTTGCAGCTATAACTACTAGAAGGAGAGGTATGAAGTACATTATAATTAGTTACTGTTTCTTTTACCCCTTATTCTTTTATTCTCTTATTCTCCATCATGCGGCAGGATTGAGTATTTTTCCTGATTTTATGAATAAGGGTGAATGTACCTGGTCCTTTTCTTCCTGCTTTGTTTGCTTACTTATGTTACTTTGGCTTGGACCTCCTTTAGAAGATCTCCTTGCCTTACCTAATTTTCTCTTTCCCTTCTCACTTTGTTTTGGTTTGTTATTTGTTGTTGCTCTTTTTAAAAATTATCCCTTCCCTGCCTTTAATGTCAGGGAGTGAAAGGATTTTTGTGGGGTATATATGATGGATACACTTTAGTTTAGTGAAGACAAGGGGATGCCTTAATTTTTAATCGTGGAAGTGAGAACAAAAGAAACTTGCAATGAAATGTTTTAAGAAAGTATTTTTTACTTTTAAAAATATTTTAAAACTTTTGAAGAAGGACATAAAGATATATTTGAAGGATTTCTTAAAGAGATATGAGTATCTAATATGATATTTTTAATATATATGTGTGTATATATATATATTTAAAGGCTGACAACACGTTTCCTAAGTTTGCCATATTCATTTGCACTCAGGTATTCTTTCTGCAATCATTTTGACAAAACCCAGGCTATTTTGCTTTAGAAATACTTGCCTGTGTGCTCTTCACCTCTACATTTCTTGACCTCCCTTAAAAGCATGAGCTATCTGTGAATGAGTGGTTTGGGGCTATTTTGTGTGGGCCATGAAAACATGGAAATGAATTGTTACCTATCTGTCCAGTTAATTCCTATGAGAAAATACACTGAAATTAAACTTTCAGAGGTAGTCAGGAATGTTGGAGAAAGGTAAAGTGTACTCAGTATAAATGTAAATAAATTACTGTCATACACACAATAACAACATTGTATTTTAATAAGGGAAGTATAAAATAAATTTCCTGGTAAATCAGGCCTTTACTGGAACACTCCAGATAAATTTAGCATTAAACTTCACTTTTCTTACTTTTATTCCTGTAGATTTTCAGTTCCATCATTTTTCTTGGTGTATTTGCCCTGTAAATCTTATGAAATCAGGCTAGAAGTTGTTCACTTATCATTTTATGCCTTAATTTACTTCTCACATTCCTTATTTGTTTCTCTCATCTCTTTTCCAAAGGTCAGAGGCCAAAGGAGCTCATTATCACACTCTCTTGGTATCTTTAACATTTCAAACAGAATGGTACCTCAGCTCTATAAACTGGCCATTTTCCTCTCTTCCACAACATCTCATATGTAACATATTCCAAATGAGCACCAGGTCCATTATGTAGTGCCTCTTTTTCCTCTGCATCCTTTAGAGCAAGAGGAAGCAACTGGTTCTCTAGTATAATTATATCCTTTCATAACAGAAATCTGCAATTACAGTACACTCTTACATGTAGTATGGAAAACTATGGAACATACTGTGGAAACTATAATGTACAGTAAGAAGTACGAATTCACTTTAGAACAATGTCATGGACATCGTGTTATTTCACAGCAGTTTGGGAGAGGCACAGTGGCTTGGCCTCAGTTCCCATTTTGTCCTTTTCAAAAGGTATGAACTACTCACTAGTGAAGATACCTGAGCAAAGTTTGTGGCAAAATGTGTGGACTGGCTAAACTTTTTCCATTACCAACTCACTCCTCTTTCCACTCTCAGTTTGTGTCAACAGGGAGCCACTGAAACACCTCAGCTTTCCCCTAGTGCTGACCAAACCAGCCATTTCTCAATCCAGACTGAATAGAGTTGATGAGAAGAGACTGCAGCTGTGGATCTCCTCCTCATTTGCCCGATGCTGCACTGAGAAAAACTTCCGGTAAGGAATAAGCAGGGAGCAGCCCTCTAGCTTAGGAAACAGTCTGGGCTTCTGCTTCTGGCATGGGTTCAAATATCTTGGTTATTTACTGCTCATTGTTTGGCTAATAATACAGTCTGGAGCATGAAGAGCTCTGAAAAAGAGACTTATGCTTCCCCTGTTAAGATACAGTCAGAAATATCAGCCACTGGCAAGGAAACAGCAAAAGGTTAAACTTCTTGACATGCACTCTGTAGAGGTTTACAATAGTGACTGTTTCCTCATTAGTCTTATTGGTCCCAGTGAGCCATTCCAGCTAATCCTTTTCTCTTGCCATTGAATCTGGCCCTTCCAGCAGCCAACACAACTAGCAATGGGCTATTTATATGTAACTTGCAAAAGAGCAAGACAAAATTAAATGTCTGAATCACAAATTGAACAGGGACTTCCAAGTTTCTGGGAAACTGTAGTTTTCTCAGAACTCTCCATGTCATAGATGAATGCCTCTGATATCCTCTGCAAAACAGGAATTAAGCTGACCTATTCTCTCTTATGGATTTGTTTAGCCTTTCCTGGAGCCAACAGGCAACCTAGTCAAATGTCATCTTGAACATACTCAAGTGATATATAAAGGGGTATTTTCAATCAGTCTTGATTACTCAAGATCCATGGGCACTTTTTGACTATGCTGGTGCTCAAATCAAATCTTAATTCTCATCGTTCTTCTTCATATGTGAAAGAGGAATGTGAATCTCTTGCATCAGATATTCTCATGTAACCCTTTCCTGTCTGGATGCCAGAAGAATTTGGAGTCAGAGATGAACTAAACCAACCTTTATGGTTCAGCCCTATAAAAAGCCTGTATAACTTCAATTGTATTTGTAATTGTGAACTGGCTGTAGGTTTTTCTGTGCTCTTCTGAACAGCTTCAGTGTTCTCACCTGTGTTCGCTGCATTTCATTGGCAAGTCAAAGGATTTATTAAAAGGATTATATGACATTGTTGTCAGTGACAGTGGAGGGCTGGATTCAATGACCTAGGCAGTCCATGCCAATCCTATGTCCTTATTTTCCTGTGATTCCTGTAGAGGATGTAAATGATAATAGGATTGCTGGCATGAAAGCCACAGTGCTAATCTGTTTTATTATTGCTTTGTCCATTTTGAGCTGGCATATCCATATCACAGCACTTGATTTTCTGTTGTCTTGCCGCTTATGCTGTCATTTAAATTAACCCATAAAGGGTGTCAGAACTCTATCAAAATGGAAAAGCTTGAAGTTCATTTTGCACAGATGTAAAATGATTACCTAGGCAGGGGGCCATCAGTCCCCCATGTATATTTTGATACACCAAGTTTCCAAACCCATGTTTGGGCTGTTGGGCTGTGAAGTGTCCTCTTTCAAAGATTTAACACTTCAAAGTATAGCCACCCCTGTGCAAACAGAGGATTAGGATGTTCCAGGAAGAGGATTATGAATGCAGGAGAACTTTCATGCAGTGAAGAGCTTCTTTACAAGAGAGTTACCATTGTAAATAAACATGTAGTTCTGAGAGCAAATGAACTAGTGAAGTCTGGTTTCCTATGATTTTGTATATAGTGGTTGGATTTCTAGTATTGGTAATGTTCAAAGTGCAAGTGAGGCATTTCAGACAGCTTTCTTTACGTAGGCTCTCTAATATTGAGTGAGGATGATCATATATCAAAAATCCTAATTTTCTCGAGTAGGAAAAATACCAGTAAAGAGCAAAATTTACTTCCCAGCTTTGCCACCGGGGCATACTAACCATGAGAAAGAAGCTATGGCCTTTATCCCATCAGTCTATATATATGGCCGGTACGTTACACTACCATTTGATTCAAGAAGAAATGTGCTGCTGTGTAACCCATCTCTATCGTGGGCCACAACTAGTTCTGCAGCTCTTTAGCTGGGAGAAGCTAATAATATAGAGACAGGACTGCACATACTTTCTATGAGATGCTGGCTGCTCTTACAAGTGCTTTTATAAAGCATGCTCTGCCTGCTTTCTGTCACCCTGAAACCCACCACAGAATAAGCATTTTCTGTGTAAAGATCAGAGTGTAATAGAGCACCCATGACCCACTCAAAGATGTGAATCTTCAGCATGGCTCTAAATAACTCTTCAGCCCTTTTATTATATTAAGGCCCCAAAGTGAGCATTTTGTTGGTCTCTGTGGAGTGTGGAAAATGAGATTGCTTTACACTGCATAGCTCTTTTATTATAATAAACACATTGAAGATTGTGCTTTTTAATTATTAGCTAGAAAAGAAGGGAAGGATCTACTATTGAAGCCCTTGGGCCATTTCAAGCAGAAGGTAAAAGAGTGAGCTGGAGAAGAAATAAAGCAGCTTCCTGAAAGGCTTCCTCAATACTCATTGTATGTCCAAACACCGTGGGAAGCAGGATGTTTTTTCAGTTGAGGACACATCCCAGGGCTATTATAGATACAAAATCATGGTGTCATTGGGGTTAGCATCACCTTTTTTCTTTCCCAAGGTGACAGCAAGAAGTGACCAGTACCAGTGTAGGCCTCTTACAGAGGTAACACACATAGCTCTATCACACAGACAATTGAGAAGATTAAATACCTCCCAATGGAAATTTGGATGGGCAATGCTTCCCTCATGAACACTAAGTTTGTGTATAAAATAAAAGCTTAAGGAAGAAAGGACACAGCTAGTCCTTGGCAAAATACAACAAATCAAGTCAAGAACACGTGACTGATAAGTACAACACAAACTCTTCAGTCTTTTCAGTAGCTGTTGTTCATTCAGTCTCCCAGTTTACCAGTGTAAGCGCTCAATATTCAAGTGGCCCTTTTATACCACTTTTCCCCTTCCTGCTGCTGTGTCCACCTACAGCTTGACATCAGGTACTATAATATGAGGTCCAGGGATGCACTTGAGCTACTTCACCTTGAGCTCAGATGAAGAATGCTGCCTGGCTTTTATAAAGCTTTTATAAGGAGATACTTCAGTGTCACCACTGGGGCCCTAAAGCCACCCACCATTTGATTACTACCTCTAGTCCTGGAGCAGTTTCCTTATAGGCCATCTCTACTCACTGTTTGTCTCATTGTACTGTGTGCCGGTGGCACCAGCATCTAGCCAGCTTTTGTGCATCACAGTCTTAAGATGGTGGTGGGTTATATCCCCCTATTCCTGCTACTGCTGCCTCAGTATTAATGAATTCAGCTATTCTTGATTCGCTGAACTGGAAGAATCCACATCTTCATCACTGACTCCAGAAGTATGTGAAGTTTAAAATGGCTGTGGTTCAGAACCACAAATTAATTCAGATGAACCATTCCAAGGAATCAGTCACCCTTGGGGAAGCAGGCTTGCAATTTCATCATGGATAGTGCAGTAAAATGGCACAACAGCCCCTATTTGTCTTCTTTTTTCCAAACATGTTCCAGAGAGGCATGAGGAGAGGCAGGATACTCAAGGCTGACTTGAAGTAGCATCCTTTGGTAATTAAGATCTGACTGGCTGAATGACTCTGATGAATTTCTGAAGCACTGAACTGAAGGACCAGGAACAGATTCTCTTTTGGCATGCTAATCTAAGCCTGTGCTGTCAGCAGCTCCAAAGAACCATGTAAATGCAAATGAAGCCAGAAGATGAGTTTATGGAACAAATACCAAGTTTGTCTCTCATTCCCTTTGCTTTGATCTCTACTACCAATTAAAAGATAAAAAAGTTTTACAGTATATATAAGTCCAATTAAATCTTGTAATGAAATCCTCAAGTGCTACCAAGGTGGAACTTGCAATAATTAGTTTTGATACATAAATAAAATTTCCAGATGAAATTTGTTCTTTTAAACTCATGTTCCTCTTCTAGTTCATAGTGGTTTATTATTTCACTGTGTGAAATGTGTAAGAAGTAGCTTCCAGTGTTTCTGTTCCCTTGGTTCTTACAGACTCTATGCTAATGTATTGAAAAGAACAAGAATTTAATGACAAATCTAATAAGGAATTATTCTAGTGTTAATGCTATGAACTGGAATTCTAATATGAAAAACATTCATAGCCCTTAGTTTCACACCTTCATCCATCCAGAGAAGGGAAAAGAAACTACTGATCATCAAGGCACTAAAGGCACAACACAGATTTTGCAGGTGAACATTCAGAAGCTGGCTAAGATACTGTGCTTGGAGTTACAATGAATGTTGTGAGCAGCTAATAATTCCACAGGTTGCAGTAAGGACCCTCTGCTTGGTGAGGTTATTTATATAAAACCCCAAATACCTTGGCAAAGATTTAATGAAGTTACACAGCTAGAGCTCAAACCATACATATTAAGTAGAACTTTCTCACTTGCTACTTCACTACACTACTTTAAGACTCATTTCCATTTAAATAAAGCAAATACAGTCTCGTAGTTTATGCTAGCACAACAATACACAGAAATAATGGTCTTCTGGCTAAGAAATGGCATGAGAAGTTAAGATTGTGCAAGTCCCCTTTTCCATACTGCACATTTCTGAGTTGATGTAGACTATCTTTTAGGGAGAGATTTTGGGTCAATAAGCCTGTCCCTCCAGAGGACTAGTACTTTGAGCTGGCAGTTTAGGTCGTTCAGGTACTTAAATTCCTGCTTTGAAGGGGCAATTAGGGTGTTGCAAACTAAATACATGAATATAAGAAACATCTGCAAATCCAGATAAAAGCTGATTTAGTAATTCTTAGTCAGTAATGTTTTAGGATGCATGTACACCATGGTACCAGGAACTGAATGACTGCATACTAAAAATAGGGAGATGCTAATTACTAGTATAGAATCACAGAATCAACTGGGTTGGAAAAGACCTTTAAGATCATCAAATCCAACCATTCCCCAGCACTGCCAAGGCCACCACTAACCCATGTCACTAAGGGCCTCATCTACATGGTTTGTGAACACTTTCCAGTGACAATGACTCCACCACTGCCCTGGGCAGCCTTTTCCAATGCCTGAACACCCTCTTGGGGAAGAAATTGTTCCTAATCTCCAGTCTAAACCTCCTCTGATGCAGCTTGAGGCTGTTTCCTCTTGTCCTGTCACTTGTTCCTTGGGAGCAGAGACCAGCCCCCTCCTGGCTCCATTCTCCTTTCAGGTGGGTGTAGGGAGTGATAAGATACCCCCTGAGCCTTCTCTTCTCCAGATTAAACCCCCCCAGGTCCCTCAGCCGTTCCTCATCACACTTGTGCTCCAGGCCCTTCACCAGCTCTGTTGCCCTTCTCTGGACCTGCTCCACCACCTCAATGTCTTTCTTGTAGTGAGGGGTCCAGAACTGAACACAGGATTTGAGATTGCTCATATCCTGCTTATCTTCAACAGTTACAGAATTTCAAATGGCTAGGCCTCTCAGGGTCTTGCAGGATTTGAGGCATAGTATTGCAGATGCTCCCAAGTGAGCCTCTTGTAAAAAGCAATATACCAAGGCCGCATATATATGCATTTCCACCTCAAAAGACACTTCTCTGGACTCCAGCCTTGGCTGCCTTATCAGTGTACTTCTCATGATGTCTTCTTGCTTTCTCCTGACTGACATTCTGGGCAAGTAATCCTAGCTCTGTCAAAATAATTTAATGCTACATCCTTTCTGCATGTCTCAGGTTTTATCTTTGCTGCAATAAAGGGAAACTCAGGTAAGGTTTGGGCATGTGCACTTCAGTCCTAAGTCAGTGCAGACAACAGAAGAGGGAAAGGCCAGGCTTATCACCCTGCAACACACAGCCTGTGGCCACAAGAAACCTTTCTGAGAAGCAGTCTGTCAAACTGCAAGGGCCTGGGGTGTTGGGGGAGATGATACAGCAATGTCAACAATAACAATAAAACATAGCTTATACTCCACAATAGCCTCTGTTAAGTAAAACCCCTTCCTGCCCCAAATACCACAGAAGGATTGCTCACCTGATTTGTTCTCTATGTCTAAAGTTAACACAGTAGGGCCAAACCACCTCCAACCCAGGAATAATGTTTGTTCCAATAGGAATATTTTCAGCATCCTAAGTTATGGATCCAGCCCAATGTGCTTTAGCAATCTTGCTAAAAATTGCCCAGTCTTAATCTCCCTGACCACATGAGGATTTATCAGTATTTCATAGAATCATAGGATGGTCAGGGTTGGAAGAGAACCATGGTTAGGGTTTGAATTTCCAAAGCTCTCAGTGGTGATGCGCTCAGCTGGCTTCATTTCATCTAGTCTGAGATGCTTAAGTCAAGTACTTCCACTGGGGATCAAGCTATACCAAGATATCTATAATCAAGGGAAAGAAAGAGAAGCACCACCATAACTCAGATCCAACTAGTGAGAGGCAGATTTGTAGGAACATCCCTTAGGTTAACAGAACATGACAGCTAACTGAAGTAACACCTGTAGTCTGGAAGCCATAGGGGAAGCATTACCATGGCTCTGTATCCCAAATTTACAACAAAAGCACATCTCTGAAATGCGGTATGTTTAAATGATATACACACTTTATTCACTCCTTCCAAAGTACAGCTGGAGCCAAGCCAATTTACAATGTTTTTTCAGTACCTTCCAAATAACTTGCAGTGAACTCCCAGCTCAGAATAGAGCTAATAGCAACATGCTTACAAAAGTCTGCTTTTCTCACAGCCAGCAGACAACAGGCATTTTTCATCCCAGGACTGTTTAGCGTAATTTGCAATAATTCAGTGAAAGCAAAAGAAAAAACATGCTTATGATCACTCTTAGCAATCATGTCCATAGGAAAATGACATCTATAAGATGAATCAATAGAAATCTTATTTCTTAGAGGGCAAAAGAAACATCCAAATACCAAAGATACTGAATCCCATAAAAAAACATGTGCTGAGGACATGTAACAGGCTACTATTTACAGGAAGAGCAAGTCTAGTTACCTTATTAATTGCAGGGAATCTGAATATTAAAAGTTGGACTTGATGACCTAAAGGTTGGACTTGATGATCTTAAAGGTCTTTTCCAACCTAGTTGATTCTATGATTCTATATGATTCTATATTCACTGCACATCATCCTCAAAAGTCATTTTCATTCTGCAAGAAAAGGTGAAATGTCCTTTTCAAAACCTTTTTAGCACCAGAGCAATCCAACAAACACAGGTTTCCTTAGTTTATTCTTCCCTAGACAGGCCCTTAGAGGATAATAAGATGGGTGACAGAAGGCATAAAGAACAACAGTGCATTCAGTCCTTGCATAATGGGACCCAGTCTCAATCAGCAATGGCAAAACTCTGAGCTCATGCTAGATATACCCATGCCTTTGCAGACACTGCACTGCAGAGGGGCTGGGTATCACACTTCCAGCCAACAACAGTGTGCTGGGGTGCCTTATCCCCTTGATCAAATAATGACAGCATTAAAACAGGAGCAGAGGTACTGATAGACACACAGAATACAACTTCTTTACCTATACAGAGCTCTCCCTTCTCCCCCATCACAGAACTTTCCTCCAACCTGCAAGCATGCCTTTAATTGAGGAGTCTAAACCATCAATCATATAAGAGAGCTTGCCACATTCCGCACTGCCTACCACCTGCTTATGAGGAAAAAATAGAAAGTACCAAAGGAGCATATGAATTGAATTGTATTGAAAATTTAGTTAATCTTTCGGGACCAATCCTTGTCTCTCAGAACTGATTTCACTGCTCTATTTGTCTTGGTAATATAAGCAGAAGTGCTTTCTTCCTTCTGGGAATTGAAATGCCTCTTGCTGTAACCTCTCCAGCACAGCAGCTGGAAACAGAGGGGCTGTACTACCTACTGGGAAAATTCTCAGCCATTAAAACCTTTCTATTCTCCATCATGGCCCACTTTAAGGTCCCCTCTGTTCTTAACAGAAAAGGCAGCTGCTAGGCCCATTAAACCATTCTTTCAGAGATGCTCAATCCAGTGTATGCTAGAACTAGTATATCCTACTGTCCAGCAGTGGAAAGAGAGAAGATTGTGATGGGAAATATGAAATAGCAGCCTTTGAACGGGGTTTGATCACCACAGCCAGTTCAATGTCACTGATGTTTCACTTTGTTCCTGAAGAAAAACTGATTTACTTGTAGCTAAAGCCTCTAATAAGAAAGGTAGTTCTGAAACTACAGATTGGGGTTGTCAACAAAGAAGCAGGAGCAGGATGGGAACTTCTGGCTTGCTGTCAAATTTCAGTATGATACCTATGTATGATACTTTCTGAGTCTATGGACTCAGAGAGCAGTAATCTGAAGATGACATTCCTTTATCTAAGCAGTATGGTTCTCTTGCATCCTGCGGTATCTTTCATGAACTGTTGTGAATTATTCTTATAGCAACACTTTGCCAGTTCAAGAGTGCAGAAGGGAGGCTGGATCACCTTATAGCACTCAGGAATTTTCCTGTATAAGAACAGTAACTTTTTGTTGATGAAAAAAGCTCCAGTGTGGCAAAGAGAGATTCAGTGGAGAGGAGATAGGGACAAGAGTGAGGCAGTCAGATCAAGGCAATATGGAGAAATACGGCCTGTGTGTACTGGAGAATGCAGGTGTGAGACACTAGTGAGAGTGGGGCATTAAGACAAGGAGGGCTTGACGTGCAAGCTACTTTTCAGTTAGCTCTCAGTTACCAGTACTTTGGCAAAGATGTATCTTCTGACATATTTGTGTTGAGCTTTGAAGTATGAGAAAACCCTTTGACAAGAACCAGACTTTCTTCCTGTCTTCAATATTCTCCCCCAAAGTGTCTGTTCCCAAACAGCCATGGTATCATTTCTTGCCTTTTCCTAATCTTCTTTCAAGTCTTCTTCTAGAAGATTGATTCATCTGTATTGTGCATGGGAAATCCTCACATCCACTCCACACAAGCCTCTAGTCTAAGCAATTTCTCACCTGCTGCTGCTGTGATCTGTGAGAACAATATATATTGATTAGTGGCTGGACATGAAACTGTGCAAGGCTGAAGGACGCTTCTTTTATTGAGAGCCAATTCCCTCCTTGCTCCATTTTCCTGTTATGAGCTCCAGAAGCAAAGATTAATGACAGCCGTTCCACTTGTTTAAACAGCTGATGTCTCAGGCCTGGATCCCACCTGGGGCTCCCTTCTGGACAACAACAACAGACCATTACTGAGCTAAGCAAAAAACCCTGCATAAAAAATAGCAAAGTTTTTAGCTTCCAAGTTGGCAAGGAAAATAATTTCTTCAGGAGCAGAAAACTCTTTGAAGGACAGAAAACGAGAACCCTTAGGGGAAGCAATAGAATTTTTACTGTGGTCCATTATTATTGTATTTTCATAGATGCAGATTGCAAAATGCAGACATTGCTGGGGTGAGATGCAGCTGCTGGATATGAAGAGACACAATTGCCATAACTGTATGATGGATGTGTTCACAGTAATGAAATGCAGAAAATGACAGGGTCAATGATAATAGATCTGTAGATACAGAGGAAAAAGCTGGAAGAATGTAACAAACAAGAATAATAGGGGAAAATGGCATATGGAGCTATTTCAGGCACCTACAGCAAGTGCTTTTGACACAGAGAATAAAGAGGATGTAGACAACAGGACAGCAGAGATGACCATGAGTTAAAACCGATGTATTAAAGAGAGGTAACTTTAGAGCAAGCCTGGAATTTCTTGCTCTGCACCCAAAGACCTGGCTGAAGATATATATGGCCCAATAAAAGGACACAGGTTGCTTTGCTCGTCCTTTGGCAGCAACAGAAAGAAGATGGCAATAATAATGATCATGTTGCTGCTGCATGTGGTACACTTATTCTTCGATTAGAGGACTTGAGGTTCCAAGATTCTTGTTCTGTTATTTTTTACTCATGTAAAATTACTGTATTGAAAAAAACAGTCAAGAATAACAGCTAATTAAAAGGACTATTTGAAATACTCTTATAGATAAGTACTAAAAGTTTGTTGCTTTCTACTTTAAAAGTCCCAGTCAGGTTTATTGGGTTGTTACTATAACAAGACATTTTTTTTTTAATTCAAAATTTCGCACCTAAGTCTCAGGTAAAGAGAAATAGGAAATAGGCATCATGCAGCCACCAAGCCTTTTCTTGTCTCATTCCACATGAAAAATATCAGCTGAGCCTTGAGCTACATTGCAAACCATTGAACCATTGAATGTTACATCTTGTAAGTGCCATTAACTTGCAGAGATGGTGGAGTTTGAAGGGTGTTGTTTGACTAAGGAGCAAAAAAGGAAAGGAAATATTGCACCCTCCACCCGTGCCATCACCACTCTGCCTATCTCTATCTGTCGTCCACGTAGGCTCTGAGTGATGAAATTCATAAGCACTTTCAGGCACATTGGGTGAGTACTGCTGAGTCAGGCGAAGCATAGTCTGGTCTCAGCAATATTTTAAGCCTCACGTTAGTTAAAAGGACTTTTACAGGTCCTTGGTAAAAACGGAGTTGTTCCTTTCAGAGAGATTGTAAGCACCAGAGCAGAGGACTTAGGTCCTAGATTCTAGTCCTCAGATCTGTACTCTGAGGTTTTGGGAAGGAGGGATGAAGAAAAAGCTATTTATCAGTGGTGACCTTTGTTTGTCTCCTTTTCCTTGTTTTGATCTAAGGAAAGCTGCTGGACCTCTCCAACATGGTGAGAAGGCTGGGCTTACTTGGCATAGCCACTCTGAGGGGTTCCAAAGGACAAACAGAGGAGTCCGGCAGGGTCTTATGCTGCAAGATGCTTTGGCCTCAGCAAATGCAGAGCAGCCTGGCTGAGCTGCTGCTGCCATGTCTGAACCAGATTCTCTTGTCTGCTGATCTGGTTCCACTAGTCTCCAGTGACAGTCCACAATGGGAGACTGTTATCACCAGTACTGGCAACTTGATAAAGGCTGCTGTTGCCAGGTCTGCTTGAGAGACAAATAAAGATGGGAACTTCTCCCTGGAAATTTTGTGGGTTTTCTTTATGTGTCAGAGAAAAGTCAGGCTTTTGTCTTTACTTAATACTCTTGCTTTGGGCCTTTTTGTAACTATCAGGCACTCTGATGCATCAAAGAGGGCACCTTATAGGAGTCAAACAATGTGTCCTCAAAGGCTGAAATTCTGAGATGTCACATAAAGGGTTTTAAGAAGAGAAGACTGTAGCAGGTTGCATGAAATCCACATGTATTCTGCTGAGAAACAGCTCGAGGGAAATTTCAGGTAAAGGAATCCTGCCTCTCAGGTTGGGACTATATGAATTTAAGCTCTGCTGATCCTTCCTGAATCACCTCACTAAATCTAGTCTGACTCTCCAAATAGCACTTTTCAAATAGCTCCTGGTAAAATGGAGACTCAGCCTCCAACCTAAGTCTTTACCCACCCCATTCCTTCTGCAAACAACACATAAATGTCAGAGTGGTTTTACTGACCTCAATAAATGCTTGAGGGCAAGCGAGGATGATCCCAGATACTGCCAATAGGAGGCCATTAAGATTGATGTTACGTTTCAACAGCCCCTGTCATGTGGAAAGACCTCTAAGGTTTTACAGTCTAAAAGCAAGCTTCAGCCTGATGATGTTCAAGTGGGTGAGTGGAAAAGAACAGGAGATTGCCCTCCTGTATGCCATGGGAAGGGCTGAGCAGCAGTCAGCAGGCAGATCTCATACAGACAGGTGGGATGGTGACAGGAAAAAAGCAAGTGAGAGAGAGAAGAAGCAAAGATATTGTCCTGCTTCCTACTCCGTACCAGCTGGCAGAGCTTGCTAGTTGTGTGGGTGAGAAGAATATGCTCTACCCTAGGAAGGGTTTTAGGAGCAGGCACAATTCTTTGCATACCAGAATGCTCTGACTGCTTACTTGTGAGTCCTGAGGGGCTCATTTATCTCTAACATGAGTCAATGGATTTTCATGAGAGCTGAATAAGCTCCACTCTCTTTTGTAAGAGGAATAAGATTCTTCTCAGAAGCTAGGCAAAAAAAAAAAAAAATCCCAAAACCCCAGCCATCCAAGCCAACCAACCAAAATAAAATATTCACATGCTAACTCTAAAATCAAGCAAGCACCTTGTAAATTCTTTCCAAGTGGCAGATGCAACCAGCATCTTTCCCCCTGCTCTCTCCAGCAGCTTCTTACCCAGAGGATGCTCCAAGTATGCAGAAATCCTCTTGTGGTAGGCAATGGAGTAGCAGAGCAGCATGTACACAATGACAGGGTGAGGGCTGTGCTATGGGACATCTGTCTGTGCAACTGCAGATTTTCTCAGGCATTTCAGAGTGAGTTAGGCTCTGGAGCAAGGTATTCCAGTGCATCCTGGCCACGTTCCTTCCCTTGCTAGAGACAACACCTGGGAACATTTATTACTTGCCTGGCTTCTTGGTGCTTACTTTCAAAGCTTCCATGGGAGAACTTTGTTTTGTTAGTCTGCTTCTAGCATTACCCTCTCATTTTGGGTTTCCTACTGTACTGTACACAGAGTAGCAGAAGGAAGGTTGAGCAGAAGGTGAGAAAACAGGTTGCTGGCTCAAATTTATTTGTCAAAGAGGAAGTCTGTCCTCAGCTGGAGAGCAATGATTCCTGGAGAGTGATAATGTATGAACACTGATGCTTCAGAAACTTCAGATAATTTTTACTTGTCTGTACTGAGAATAGGAATCTCATGGTGCAGGTAGTGACTCTGAAGATGCTGGGCCACCCAGAACTGGCACACACATTTACAATGAAGAAATTCTGACCAGTGCTAAATAAAGCTGGATTCTGCTCTCAGTTACACCAGCAAAAACTGGCACAGGCATCCTAATGCTAATGGCATCATTTTGGATTTGTTCCTGAACACTGAGCCAGCCTCTGGCCCTCCTTTATGTTCACAGGAACCTTCTACTGAGCATATGTATTAGTTTATGCCTCTTTTCATCTTCCTTTCAGCATGCAAAATACCAGCCTCTAAGTAGAACTTCACAGTAGTCAAGAAGCAGATGGATCCAAAGGAGACATGGAACTCAAAAGCTGATTTTGTCTATACTGATCTCAGCATACAAATGCTACTGAACTTGGAGAATGTCCTTTCCAAGCTTATTTCAAACGCTTCTAGTACTCTGCAGCAAGCTGGCTTTGGCCATCCGTTCCTTCTTACATTTTATTCCCTTGCTATCCTTTGAAATCCTTCAGTTTCACAGAAAGTTTTCTCCAGCTAAGACATTGTCATTGCATTTCTGAGCAGAGCATGGGCAAAGTAGAAACAATTGCCACTTCTTTCAGCATCAGAATGGAACTTACTTTCCAAGCAACTGCACTTTGCAGTGGGTTTGACCGTCCTGAGGAGTGGAGTTTCCTGGGGAGCAGAGTTCTCTGTTAAAAAGCAGTGGTTCTTTAGAAACCTAGAAAGAAAGCTTTCTCAGAGATGCTTTCTCTTGCTGCATCTCCAGCTATTTTATGTTACATTTTATCCTTTCTCAATGTTTTTTTTTGGTTCCTTCTATTTCTCTCCTTTTTTTCTTAATACCCAAGGGACAACTGCTTTGCAGAAAGCATCTAATTCTTTATGGTTTAATCTAGTTTAAGTCAGCTCCCTGATCACAACACACTGATGACACCGTTTGGCATATGGTCACTTCAGATTGTTTTCAGGCTTCCAATTTTGGAGAAACTTCTGGTTTAGCTATATCTTCTTTTCTAGACTTTTACTTTATTTCCACTGTTTCTTTACCATCCTAAAATGCCACAATTCAATTTCCTTTGTATTGTTCCTCTCTATAACAGTGCCCTGAAGATCGCTGTTGTTAAATGCCATATTCATCTTGGTTTTATTTTTAACATCTTTGGAGATTTGGAACCTCAGCATCCCTGGCCCTATTTAAGTGACTTTATTAAAGTCATTCATATATGGAAATGTGCTAAATGATTTATCTCAGTAGCATTATGCAGCTGCAGCAGTTCTTCCTTTCCTCCAGACTACCCAGCCAACAATCCCAAGAGGGCTACAGACAGCCAAGGAAATAAAGCCAGGAATGTGAATGGATGGAATTTCATGGGCATGTTCCTCATGGGGAATGTTGTTGAGACTTTGGGATCTATCTGTATTTTAATTAATATGGTTGTCCTACATTTCTTTTGGGAGAAGGGCAAAAGAAAGCAATTTTAATGAGTTCCCATAGGTTTTTTCCATGTAAATGGTAATATCTAAAGACAAAATTCAATTAATTAAGTCAAAGAAATAATAAGAAAATGTCTGGTTAATGGATCTGGGTTTGGCTTTCCAGTACTGGAAAACAAGAAAGATGTATCAATATGCGATTAGGAGATGCATGTGAATGGAAAGGTAATAGGGTTTTCAAAGATGAGGCCAAGAAGACAGGAAGTCATGGAAGGAGAATGGTGATACATCTTGAACAATCTTGCACTAAGCTCTGAAGATGAGGAAAACAGGAGTGAACTTATGAAGAAGGAGAATTAAGGTTGATGAAAAGTGCCATCTGTTTTTTTCGTATATGGGTTTACTCAAAACACATATTTTCACATCATTTTTGGTTTATATTTTCTGCTGATTTTCTAAAGCAAAATATTTTTCAACAGGAATTGAAACTGAATGATATCCTTTAAAAATAAACTAATTTTTAGCCGGGAAAAAAGAAAAAAAGAACTTTTTGTTTTGTCATATGTGGACATAATTTCCCAATGCAGAAAAGGGGGTTTAAATCCAGAAAGAATTAAACCTTAGCTATACCAAAGCCAAGAGAGGAATTGGAGCACTAGGAATAGGATTTTATACTGGATATTAGGCATATGTATGTGGTCCCCTTGCTGACTGGAATTAGGCATTTAGAAGTCCCTGTTCTTCAGTGGCAAGAGGACAGGGGTGGCTTTGCAGCAGTGTTGATAAATGGAGACTTACTCTGTAGTTCACTTGGAAGAAACTTTTGATTTTGATCCAAGTGTCTGTCTGTGCAGGCTTTAGTTACCAAAGGGGTTAACATGCCTGTCCAACAGGATTGGAACACTTAAAGACAGACCACAGCACTTGCAGTTTACAATATTATTACCAAGCAGCTGCTTGCTGATGTGGCTAATTGTTTGACTTTACTGAATTCTTGTAGTCTAACACCAAAGCATAGAAATCAGGAGATGGGAAGGTCCCAGTGGCAACGTAATAATCTATCCAAATCAGTCAGTTGGGCCCATCTGAAGAATAAAGATCATAATTTGTATATTAATTTGTTGGGTCTCTTTCAAAAATGTCCCTATTTTAATATATAAGTTTCCGTATAAAATATGGGATAGATTTTGAAGGCAGCTTTGTTTACTTTTTTTTTGCCATTTATTACATCTGAACAAAGCCAAAAAATGTCTATGAATGATTCTCATTCAGAGAAAATCTCAGGTGTATTAGTCCAAACAAAGAAATTCAGCTAAAACACAGGAGTGAGACTTGACAAAGTTGTGGCAAAGTTGTGGAAAACAGGGTGTTAAAATTTTCCACCTGCTGACAAGCTCTTGCAACAGGTGCAAAATAGGTTTTCCCTAGTTGTCTCAGTTTTGGATAACCTTACTGCATCTGGAGTGTCTCTATTCACTTTAAAAAAAATGAAAAGGCAATGGCTGCAAACTGCAAGGTGTTCAGGGACTTGGGAAGTGAAAATGAGATTTTGTTGTTCTAGAGACCAACTAAGGAACACGGGTGTCTCCATTGGTATCTTCTTCCCTTTTCCTTTACCTCCCTTCTTAATATTTAACCAGAGTTTCAGGACTTTTCAAAAAATTAAATGCTCAGGAATGTTTCTAAACATTTCTGAAGCAAACTGTGGTTGACTGGAAAATTCACAGTGCCAACAATTCAAGCCTGTAACATATGATTTGTATTCTTTTGAAGATTTTTCCCCAAATGACAAAGCATTGGGAAGGTCAAAATCTTCAGAACTCCAATGTCATTGCTCATTCCTTGCTTTGCTTCTGAATAGACCTATTTTTTAATTTCCCCTTTTTGACCTTCATTCCTTCATCTACTCCTATAATGCCTAGAGCTGTTGTGATTTGTTTTATAAACTGCCTCTGTCTGGGCTGCTTCTGTCCTGAGTGCATTCTGTTTGGGGCTGATGTGTTGCCTAAACCATTCCCTGTTCTTTGATGATATTAACAAATCGAGTTGCTTCACTGGATTGACTTTTCCCCTCATTTATTTCAGAGAGCCTTTTGGATTGAAATCTCCAAACCCATCACAACTGCCATTGTAAATCAAGCTGACAGTCAATTACAAGATGGACTATGTATTTGAACCAGCCCTGCTTTGAAAGCCCATCCATTTCTAATATACTTACAGACCTGCAAATGCTTTTTGTTTGCAGGACACGGGTACCCACTACATGTGAACTGCTGGTGCTGGGCTGCTGTGTAGAAAATCAGCAGAACTGCAAAAGAACTTGGAGAGTTTAGTCAAAATGATAAGAAAAACATTATCTGCCTCCCAAGGAATAAGTCTTAGTTGATGGGTGTGCTATTTTATTGTGAAGCTTTCTTGTATCTGACGCGTTAACACTTTGACTGCTGACAGATAGCAGCCAGGCTCTGACATACTAACATTCATTTTAGAAGCAGCAGGGCAGATAATACCCATAGAAAGGCGTTGGAGTACATGGGAAGCTTTTGATCCATGAAGAACTGCACAACAATGCATCTTGCACCACCTTGAGTTTTGCAGTGAGACAGTTTGTGATATGGGTGTATGTGTCTTTGAGTAAACTCCAGATAGCACTTGGCATAGTTTAGTTCTTCTCTATTTGGCAAGTCATCTGGTGTTCTCCCTTCTGTTGCCTATCCCAGAATAAAATAAAAGTTGTCTTAAAGTGTACAAAAAGGAGTGAGCTTAGGCTGCATAATGACTGTGTTTCTAATGCATCAGAAATGAAGGTAGTTCTGTTTGATTTACAATTTTGTTAGTGTCATCAAAAATCTGCAGAGATGTGGAAACAGCACCAGCTGGGTAATTGCTGCAGAAAGCATGCCATGGTGTTCAGTATGGGTTTTCCTTATGGAACCTGCTCCAATGAGGTTGTGTGTATAACTTCCGATAACCTTGCATTGAAAAATATCTGACAAAAGCAAGAAAAAACAGCTCTCTCTTCTGGGAGGATGCAGTCAGTCCAGCCTGGGGATGGTGGAACATATGAAATGCATACTCCGTGCAAGTCCCTGTCAGGCATCCAGTTTATGGTGCCAGTAAATCTGTTGCCTTGATTTGAACAAGAATAGCAGTAATACAAAAACATGAAGAGAAACTGAAATTCTGATGGAAGAAATAGATTTTTTTTTTTTTTTTTTTAGTATGACTGTTGAAGAATATCTCCCTGCTTTGAGAACTAACACACATTCTATGTCTCAGGGACCTGGACTAGAAACAAAGTCACAGCGCACAGGCTGTGACTGTGTTACAAGCCATCCTCTCTCCATTGCCTGCAGGAATTTTAACAGCATAAGGCAAAGCACAGGAAACAGTGCTCTGAAGAGCATACCAGGACTAGCGAGGGACAGGCCTGTCCCCATCTGCTTCTTTGGCCCCTGCTGCTCTGCAGGAACATCCTGTCTCTGTGCTGGTTCAGTCTGGGGTGGAACAAAAATAAAAGAACCCATAGCGTTGGAAGTTGATTAACTGCAGTAGCTGCAGATAGTGAAACGGCCAAGTTACCTCTCTTGTTTCTTCGCTAGCATTATGACATGATGCTCAGTTGATCAGTTTGGCTATATTATATTATGTTATGTGACAGCAGACTTAAGAGAGCTCAGTTGTACTTTCTTGTTCCATTGAATCTCTTCATGCTTCATCTTGCTCCTAAACCTATCACTTTTCCTCTATTCTCCTGTTAAGTTGGTGAGTGGCTTCCTTCACAGGCCAGAATGATGTGACATTTTGCGGGGTAAGCGGTTCCTTTCCAACATGAATCTTGTTTCACATGGTAGACAAACCCACTCTTTGTTCAATTACATCTTTAAGAGAAACTTAGAGAATGTCTTCTGTTGCTTAGTTGGTTTAAGGAGACCTAATCCTTTAACTGCTAGAGAGAGACAGCGAAGGAATGGTCTGAGAATTGCCCATGTGCAATGTGTGCACATTTGTTCTTGCATACTTCAACTGTTTCTTCCCCCAGCAAGAATAAGACTGGGAAACAAAATGCTTCTCCTGCCTCCACCTTCTTGGCAGCTAGCTGCTGGCTTGTTGATGGGACCAGACTGAAGTGGGAATGACCTGTTTGCTTCTACTAGAGCCCCGAGAGGCACAGTAACAAACTGTCAGCATTACTCAGATACTGTGTGTAGTTCTTTCTCTTTCACTCAGCTGTAACTTTGATTTAGGACATATATTCTACTGTGTGAATGAGAAGAAGATTCACTCTTCTCGGACCAGCAGTGATTATTCCAAACTTGCCATGGGTAGAAGTTGTACATTGAATGTTTTATTCTAACAAGGTTATTGCAGGCAGTGCAGTTTGTCTACCAGAGTCAATTCTCAGGTGTCTACTCCATGCTTTGACTGTGTCAAAGCTCCACCAGCCAGCAGCTCACCTCCAACCTCACAGTGAGCAATGGCAGGGCTAGGGAGGGCACCTATAAATCCTCCCATAGTAGGAGCCAAAGTCTCCTGCTACTACTATTGGAATAGATGCTGCAAAGAGAAGCAGTGGTGCTAGATCTATCTCTGGTGTTAAAATATTTCTGCTGAAGAAATGCCCATCACTCCAGAGTCTATGCAAAGAATGCTCAAGTTTTAAAGAGGGTATGCACAGGAGGAACTCTGGAAATATTTCTTTCACTGTTTGACTTTCCAGAAAGAAAGGATGCTGATAAACTAGCATAAGACCCAAGAACAAAGGGTGAAGAAAATAACTGGTTTATAAAAAATGAAGTAAATATATACAGACTCCTACTGGAATCTTTCTTTCTGCAGTGGGAGATTATTGTAGTTAAAAATAAGGAATGTAAGAAATACATATGCCTTTATCTGAAACTCAGGGCATTTGGACCTGTTGCTTCATATTTTTTCTTCACCCTATATAGGTTTTAGGTAAAACTTTTGAATTTCACTTTTTCCTTATCTGAGGATATTATGGTTCCAGCACTGCTCTCCACCTTCACCTTATGTTTAAGTGAGCTTTCCCTTTCTTTCTTTCTTTGGTCATTTGCATAAAATCACAGATACTGTGTTCCATAGCAACTAATGCTCACCAGTCCTTTGACCCTTGTTCTGACATGTTTTGCTGGTGCTTTCATATAGCCACATTTCCATTCATATTTAATTCATACAAATATTAATATACTCAGTATTAATATTTCTGTTGTAGATTTCTCAGATTAATGGTAAAATCTGTCACTGTAAAATGCAGAGTACCAAAGAGTGAAATCTATTCTTCTGCAGAGCCACTGCAGGCTTTATGTCCCACTCAAGTCCCAGCTGACACCGCTGAAGAATTAGCTGAGACTTCAGCAAAAAGAAAAGTGACATTCATCCAACAGCCCTTTTTTGGCTGTCACATCTCAGCCTGCAGGACTGAGAGCTACACAGTAACCATAGGCATGACTAAGAACTGAGAAAGAAAACAGCTTTCTGGTTTAGCTGACAGCACTGCTGGTGCTGCAGCATGGCTGTGACAAGGCTGATGTAAACTGAGTTCGGGGACGGTGCATTTGTACTTTACACCAGTTTCTCAGCTATTTGAGTCCTCCTTTTGAACTGCCTTTGTGTTATTCCCTTTACTCCACTTGTGTGACTGGTTTTAATGAATATCATCTCATATCATGCTGGAGAGGAGCAGTCTGTGAAAATTGGCATGTTTTCAAATTTAATGTTAAGTATGTTTTCTGTTAGTCTGTAACATGGAGCATCTGACACGAGTGCTAGGGTATTACCTTATTTGTTTTTATTTATAGACCTCTTAGGTCCTAAATATTGTGTTAGTTAAGCTCCCTTAAACACAAGGGGACATTTAGAAGGAGGCTTGTTCAGCCTGGAGAAGAGAAGGCTCTGGGGAGACCTTAGAGCAACTTCCAGTGTCTGAAGGGGCTACAAGAAACCTGGAGAGGGGCTTTGGACAAGGGCCTGTTGGGACAGGCAAAGGGGAATGGCTTTAACCTGACAGAGGAGAGATTGGGATGAGATCTTGGGCAGAAGTTCTTCTCTGTGAGGGTGGTGAGGCGCTGGCATAGGTTGCCCAGGGAAGCTGTGTCTGCCCCATCCCTGGCAGTGCTCAAGGCCAGGCTGGACGGGGCTTGGAGCAACCTGGTCTAGTGGAAGCTGTCCCTGCCAGTGGCACGGATTGGGACTGGATGAGCTTTGAGATCCCTTCCAACCCAGAACAGTCTGGGATTCTGTGATTTACAGGTACCTAGAGTTTAAAATGGGCCTGTGTAAAATAGCACCCTATACCGGCATTTCATGTCTTAGAAGTCCAAATTGTCTACACACCTAGAGTTTTTAAAGACCTTCTTTAAAAGAATAGTGAAGTTACATGCCCAGACTTCTTCTCATGTTCTGCACAGTTTTCTCTACAACCCATTATATATTCCACACTAGTAATAACAATCAAGACAAACCCAGCATCCGTTCATAAATCATGACATTTTTGAGCATAGTAACAAGACAGTAGACCCAGATGTCTGCCCCCTTCACTGTACCAGATGCGTCTTTTGGAGAGAAGATGAGATGTAGGCCTTGTCCCATAATGTTTTGATCTTTAGCTGTTCTTGAAGAGATGTTCCAATACTGCTGCTACAGTTTGGCAGTAGACATTTTTCTTTCCACACTCAGCAAGTACAAATGGATTGTGACTCTTCTTAGTCACCTACTATCCTCCCAGGAATAGTCTTTTGGGAATATCAGACTCAGGACCTGATAAGAATTGCTTTCAAATCTACATTTAAATGCTATATTGATGTTTAATTCCTTAATCTTCACCAATCCCACCTGAATTCACCATAAGTCTAGTGGATCATCTGGTTTTAGACAAGGCGCATTACTTAGAATGAACAACTGTACACTTGGCCAGCTCAAGGTCTCTGCACCATTTTAATACTCCTTGTAAGACTCAAGCAATACAAAGACATTGAGCTCAACTTCAGACAAAAGCTGCTTGTCACTGTAAATGACTGAATCTTAATAGCAGTGTTACAGAAAAGAAGAAATGGGTTCAAAACAGGAATAGTGTGTGTCCATCCTTTGGGACATGACCTTCCATATCCATAGGGAAGAAACTGCATATTAAGTACTTGCGCACACTGGTGTAAAACTACTTTGCACAAGCAACTACCATGATCAGGCTTAGAAGGCTGTTTGGCTTGTTGATAAAGTTGAGATGTTGCTCTTGTGGATGGGAGAGTGAGCTCCTACTCCCATATGCAGAGCTCAGAGTCTGTATCTTAATTTTCCAGCATGGGGCACAGAGGATATATCCATAGGGAAGAATCACTCCCAACAAAAGCCAGGAGAAAAAACCCACAATCACAAAAGCTCTTCTAATACAAATACATTTCCATAAGGGACAAGGAGAAAAAAACCCTTTGAAATTGAGAAGGCTTTGCTTGCCTAGAAACATTTACCCATTTAATATAAAGCCTCAGGAAGGACATGCAGTAATCTCCAATATTATCACAGAACTGCTGTATTATCTAAGATATACATTAAAACTCACCCTGCTGTGAGACAAAATATCATTAACTTCCTGATCTTTAGAGCAGCCATGTCCTTCAAGGAATCCTTAATATCAAAGCATAGCATATCTCACCTCTTTCAGCTGAAATGGCTCTGTACAAAGTATATACGTAAAACAGGCCTTACTTACTATTAAGCATGAAAGTTGAAGACTACAATAACCATTTTTGATCCTCCCATAACTCTGAAATGGAATAATTGCATAGAAAGAGACCAACTTCATCAAGAAACTGTCCATCAGTTTTCAGTTGGAATATGATTTTTGCCTTTCCTTTTTTTACCCCTTCCTTCTCTAGTACATTCATTCTGGTATTTCAGATAAAGTTAACAATGGTGAAAATGTGCCTACAGCCAGAAAAACCTCAGGAATAAATGTATATGGGCTTCCCTAGGTGAAAATGAATGGAATACATTGCAGGATGCATACTTTACCACTTATGTGCAATGACTTAGAGTAGGATTGTAAGCATGGCAAGAGAGTCACAGTTTTGGTTTTGTTTTGTCACAAGAAGCCCAGACTGGTTTTAGCACATAATTTTTTGCCACTCCAGATGAAGCCCATCCACCACTTCACATTCAAACTTTACTAGTTCATACATTGGACAACTACTGCCCTAGCAGAGTGCTTTTATGTCATTACATACCTGGTATTCTTCCTCATAAAAGACCACAGAAATTATCCTCTGCTTTAAAAGGATATATGCTGACAGTCTGCACTAAAGAAGATGATTTACTTATCCAAGCAGATAACAGTAAATGCCTGGCACAGAGCCATACAGCTCCAGGTCTAAAGATACTGCAGCTGTAATAGAGATATGAAAATGCATGAGGTATTTTAATTGAGCAATAACTGAAATATATGATTAAATGAAGAGGTAACCTTTCTAAGGTAGTCCCTCAATACATGTTACTTTGCATTATGCCTTTGGGCTTTTCTATGCTTGAAAAATGAGCAGAAGTAAGGTCACTTTGGGTTCAGTTAACTCTGACCTAAAGACTACTTGGCTAGTGTAGTTGTGCTGCAATGTTTATTAGCATAAATGAGTGGGTCAAGAGGTGGCCCCAACTCCCTGCAAACTCAGAGTGATCACAGCAACAGTGCTTTCTACCATCTGTGCTTCTGCCTTACCCACTGCCTGCATGGGCCACCACAGTCAGGTTGTGATGGGCATCAGGTGCTTGGGTGGTGTATGTGAACGCGAGCAAGAACAGCTCATGAGTTAAACCACACTCATGGGTTTCCTCCCATGAGAACTGGGAGAAGGAATCTCTAGGGAAATGCCCAGCCTGTTTAACCCTTCTGAAGGTCAGAGAAAGTTTGTGAAAATTGGCAACTGTAAAGCTATTCACATGTCCAGGGAATTCACTTCTGAAGAACAGGAGGTTGACTGAGCACTTTGTTTCTGTGCCACAGGATGATCTGATGTAACAGGTATCATAAGGGTGTGGGCTTTTTGGCTAATGGTTGTCTCATGGGTTTCTGAGTCCACCTTTTATTGCCTTCTGGCTCTCTAAAGGAATTTTTGACATTTGCTCTTTGGGATTAATTAGGGCAACACAACACCTTTACGTAGACTACTGACAGCATATGCTGTTTTCATAGAATCACAGAGTGATTGGGTTGGAAGGCACATTAAAATCCATCTAGTTCCAACCCCCTGCCATGGGCAGGGACACCTTCCACTAGACCAGGTTGCCCAAGGCCCTGTCCAACCAGACCTTATGTCTTGCAACTGTATGAGAACTTGCACATTATCCCTGCTTCAGGAATCACAGTTGCATTCCCCCTGCCTTGCCTTGCTCTGTTCCATATCCAGCTATGTCTTTTTGCCTTGCCAGGGTAGAGCTACTTGGTAGCCGTTCAGTAGCTTAGGGGTGATCAGAGCACCATGAACATGATGAATGCTGGTGTGGCTGCTCATGTGGACCTCACCAACCTCTACTGACTGCTGTGCCTCTGACTTATGCTGTACCGAGGTCAGTCAGCTGGATGGTAAGGGAGATCAGGCTGACGCAGTACCCACAGTTTGAGAGCTGTCCTTTGAGAATATCTAACGACTTTAATTTACAGCCACTAAGTGGAGCTGAAGCTCCATGACAGGTTATTCCTCTAGAAAACACATGGTTAAAAATTGCTGATGGAACTTTTTTCTCCTCGTTTCCTTGTATTTATTTAGTCCTTTTGTTGCACATCAACAGTCACGCTGCTGAGGGCTCATGGTGTGAGCTCTTAACTTTTGTATCTCATTCCTTGAGCCACAGACAGAGCACAGGATCTCTGCCGCATTGACCGTGCAGTTAGCACTTTCCCATGCTGTTGCAATAGTTCCTTCTCCCTGATAATTTCACAAACACATTTCTCCTGTCTGTTCAACACAAAACAATTGCATTTGTGTGTTCTGGGAGCAGTTCTATTTGCAGAGGGGACTGTCATATTCTTATCAATCTAATTCAATTAATTTCCTCAGTGGGAATATTGTATCCAAACATTTGGGGAAAGCTCTCCTTTTGCTGCATTGTTACTCAGTATTGCAATTCATGTACTAAACATCTAAGGTCTACATCTAGAGCTTTGTCTGCATCCCTTTAGTCTCTATTTTCTCCATTAACTGGAAACACTTTGCATTTACTGCTCTCCATTTTTGCTTGATCTGGATCACTTTTTGCTTTTATTCAGCTTGTCTCCTGTTTATAAATATAAGCTCTTCTTTTTAAGGATTTAGGCAGGAAAGTACTCAGACATGTGCCTACGTTTAAGCATTTGAGCTGTGTAATATATTCCAAGGGGACTAGTAGTAATACCACAGTTAAGGATGTGATTGAGTACTTCTTTGAACCAAAATCATTAATACTTCACCTTGACTTATTTGGCTAAGAACCCAGCCGAACAGTGGATAACCAGGGAGGCTCAAGCAATTCTTCAACAATGTTTAGTTTTTCCAAATCCACTAGCAATAACACAAGTCTTTTGCTGAATAAATACAGACTTTTTTGACTTTTTTTTCTAATCTGGGTTATTGCTTGGAACCATAAAATATATATTATTGAGCTCAGCTCAGAGGCCACAGTTTTGACCAGCTCTCATTTCATTGCTGCCATGGCTGGCCACTTAACTTGAATTCTTGGCTTGTAGGCTGGGAGAACAGAGATAACAGAACAGCACACATCTAACATGTGCTTTTGGACCAATTTGTGTCTGGCACAAGCAGACCCATGCATAGCCCATTGAATCTGGCCTTTAATTTATTAAATCTGTAAAATGAGCAGCTGCTGTTCTGCAAAGGTTCAGTATGATCTATTAAGCACATCTTGCTGACATGGGATGAGAAGGAGAGGCCTCTGGAGTGTTAAAGAAGAGAATTTCTGGCTCATACTTGTCTTCTTTAAAGGCAACTAATCCACCAGTTCTTGCAGACATTCTGTATCTTTCCCTTCCTGGTGCTTTTCCACTGACAGTGGGGTAGATATTCCAAAAATCATTACACACACACACACTTGCTTCTATCCCTAAAATCTCTGTGATACAAGCAAACATTTTGGCATTAGAGTAACACTGGGGAGAGCACCACAGATGTTTGAGATGCAGGGGGATGGAAGGGAGCATCGACATTACAGGGTGAAGTTCTGCCAAAGGCATTTTTACACTGGGATATTGTTCTGCCCAACAAAATGCCGTATTAAATCTAGTCAGAATATGCCCATTCCTGCTGTGTGCTCCATCCACAGCTGTGCCTATAGCAGTACAGCTCTTCCCTCAGACAGCTAAAGGATGTGTGTGGGCATTTATTCCTTTGCCATACGCTGGAGAGGGCAAACTGGACAAGCTCGATGGAGATGGCAGGAGTTGCAGGAACACCTTGCCAGAGTCAACAGAAGAACTGAAATAGTTTTATAGAACGCCCTCATTCAATGAGACTATCTCAGTAAATAGTCTTTGAGGATAATCAAGTCAAATTAGGAATTGTTCTAAAAAATGAAGATGGTGGCATTCAGAACATTAGGTTCGGAAAGTTTTGTAGGCTGACTAGAAAGCTTGATTTTATATTGAGAATAAAAACTCTTTCTTTCTCATCCATTTCTGGAGACTGGAATAACCAAAATGATTGAGGGCAGGATTTCATTAAAAGATGGAATTGGATCAGGTATGAAACTCTTTAAATGTTTAGTTTATTCACCCCATAAAGTTTTAAACTCATGTTTGTGCTTTTAATGTCTTCTGGTTTCCTGATATGCTTCATTTTCCCCTAGAAATTTCTAATACAAGCACTGGTTACGAATGATGTCTTTAAAATATGTTTTGGTTTGTTCAGTGCTCCTCTCAAGCCTTCAAACAAAACCTTTTTCCCTAGAATAGTTCTATCTCCTAGAGAATGACTGTGCATTTTTTCCAGCAAGAAAAGATGATTGTCACTTTCATCATACAGTCATGTGCACTTAGACCACTCAAAACTCTTTGCCAGATCCGGATTGGCATTTTGTCTGCCTCTAATGGCTATTTGGGCAGACATCAAAACCACCTCTTAAGCTGCTGCTCCCACACCATGAACTTTTGTCCCTTTTCAGGCCATTTCACCTAATCCAAAGGTCTGGTTGCTACAAAGCATAACACAAGAGCAACATGTGCTTGTAACAAGTGAGCATCTGTCCATAATGGCAGGCAAAATGTCACCAGCCTCCAAAGACTGGTGTTTACTCTGCCAAGACATGCCACGTAGAGCCAAAGTTACTTGTTACATCACAAGAAAAGGTTGTGCTTTGCAAGTGTTGGGCATACACTGGACCATTTGCTTTCAGCCTGATGTTGGCCTCTAGTAGCCTAGGAGCAGGGAATTACAGCACCTTTGCACTCATCCAGTGAGGAAATAACAGAGTAGAAGAGTGAAGAAGCTGCTGGGATCTGGCAGAGCCTGGTCGGAACAGCTGCCCATGACATGAAATCTTCTGAAGATGAGACTTAGGGCATGAGAATTGCTGTGTTTTACTTGCAGCAGCTGAAAGATGCTCAACACCATGGCCCACACCACTGGATGGAAAGAAGATGCTCATTATATACTCTGATTCTGTACAAACAGCCTCTCCTAAATACTGTTTAATGTGCTGTCACACAAAATTCCTTACATGGCCAGTATTGCCTTCTTCCTGCATGAATAAATCATCCTGGACTCTGTTGCTGCAGTGAGTGAAGAGGCATAATAATTACCTTCTATTTCAGTGATAAGAATCTGTAGGCCCCCAAGCCTCCAGGCCATTTTCTGCTCTATGAACACACTGACACACCCCAGAGGAGGTACAAAGGAAAACATAGGGGATGGAGGACAGGAGGAACAGGAGCCTCTGATCCCTGCCACCCGCAGCACACAGAGTTTGTATGCTCAAAGGTAAATTTTAAGCAAATCAGACAAACAGGGATTTTACAACTCTCTATCCTGTGCAAAGTGATGCTTAAAGAGTTACCTCTTCAGGCAGGAGAAGACAGTAATGATTTTATCGATTGGGTTAAGGTCTTTAGGAGCAGATTGGCAGGCTTGATGGATCATTGTTCTCACATAGGACCTGGCCTTGGCTCCGAATCAGTGAGAACTTGCATTTCAGCTCAAACTCTAGGGTAACATGTCTTGAGAAAAGCTTGAGACTTCACCCAGAGCAGGAGGAATGTTAAGCCTGTGAATTCCACCAGCCAAAGAGCAGCAAATGATGTATTAAGAAAGGTTATGTTTTTGTATTAGCTCAAGGGCTGAGGTGGCATTCAAGCCCCAACTAGTTGATTTTGATGTTGTGCTTGCTCACCTTTTCACTTTAAGTTATTGCGCAGCTGGAAGTAGAAGAGCTTGGATAATGGGGTCTTAGCCCCAGTGAGGAGTGGTGATGTGATCAAACTTGTCCTTGAAACTTCAGCTGTCCCTTTACACTTCACAGTCTTTGATAATGCACTGGCACACCTTTTCTCATGGAGCCTCATTCACAGCATGGGCCCTGCTTGTGGACTGAGTCGGGCTTATTTAGGGCACAAAATCATTTCACGTGAGATGCCTTTGTTGCCTGTTGGACATATTAAACACGGTGCAATCAATAACACAAGGAGTGTCAGGAAGAAAATGAAGTTCTTATGAATCAGAAGCTGCCTGACATATTACAGAAATAGATGTTATGCTTGCTTCTCCATTTCTCCATCTCTTGTGAAAAAAACACACAATCTTCATAGGAGATTTCATTAGGAAATTGGCAAGTCATTTAAACCAGTTTTTTCGAACACAGCATGTGAGTGTTTCTCATTTTCTGGGTGCCTAGCTTCTAGCTTATTTTTGCCTCAAGCCATTGAACATGTTGAGGATAGAGACTGAGACTAAGAACTTAATTCCATGTCCTCTGGGAAGTTCTTGTACAGAGCTGAAGACTGGTAGGTGCATTTGCCATAACTGCTGTAGCTGAGCTAATGTACTGTAGCTTTCTTCACTAGCTGGATTTTCCTACAAAAACACTGTAAGAGTTTCCCATCAGAGGCTGAGGAACTCTATCTATGCACAGTATTGACCAAATGGGCTTTCCTATCACTACCCTAAGGTACCTGCATCATAAATGTGAACTCCATGAGTAGCACACTCTGCCAGTTGACCTAACTTGTTTGAATTCGACTTAAAGCACCTGTTCTTCATCCGTGAGCTCTGGTTGAATAAAGCAAAGAGAAACAGAGCTGCTCCTCTGATTATTGCTGACAGTGGCTAGTCTTTATATGTAGCCTAAACTCTCTCCAGCACGAGGAAACATGCTGGATACTTCTGAAAAGGTACTGCAGTGATCATTAGAGCTATACCCAGCTTTTCCTTATCTTTGGAGAGAAGAAGAAACCTGATAGTTCATATTAGCGTGAGTGGATGGGGGAGGAGCTAAGTTAGTATTTTAATACTATGGTAGTTTCTCATTTAAGTGAAATGAAATGTGAACTAAGCACAGTTGTCTATGAGTGATACGCATTATTTGCCACAAGCATGATTAAATTGCTCTGGCTAGTTTTTCTACCAACTAGTCAAATATACTCCTTTAGCAAGAGAGAAGTACCGTCACCTTCCCCAGTCAGTTAATATTCCTGTGGTTAATTCCTCTGCATCCCCAGGACAGAGCAGCTTTGTGTAGCACAGTGAATACGCCTTCTATAATCTTTGATACTGCCAGTGATAAACTGGGGTTTATTTGCATGGTCTTTCACTTGAGATTCTGTTCACAACCAGCAGCTGGATGTATCATAATATCACTCCAGGCTGTTCAGAGGCCAATATTTCAACACCATAAATGCTGATCCCACTCTAGTCTTCTCCCTTATGAGCAACTGAAGCATCTCTTTTGCTGTTAGTGAAACATATTCTGAGCTATTGGTTTTGATCATCATATTAGCAGAGGCAGCTGGGTACACGAAGAGTTCCCATGTTAACTAACCAGAGAGTTCAAGTCAATGCCAAATTTGCTTAGACTGGGAAGAGAAGTGGAGTCAAGATACAGAATTGCTTTTGATGGGTTTTCTTCTTTTGAATTACTGTGAAACATAAAGGAAAAAAGGAACGAGAGAAAAGGCTTTTGTAAGGGGGAGCCCGATCCTGACTGTACTGTAGTAAGATCTCCCAGTTGAGCTAAATGGCACTGCTGTTGTAGTACCAAACTTTTTCTTGGCTGTAACATGGAAATGAGACTGGAGCTAGTCTCTGACGTTTGATGTACTGCCTTTGGCCACAGATTTCTCTGATGGCCCAAAGGATGGGAAACCCTCTCAGTGAGCTCTGGGCAAGACCCCTGGCTGAAGTGACTGTGGATGAACTGCTACAGACACACAAGTATAGAGACCATAGCGCTGCCCTGGGACTGAAAGCGGATCTGGGGTGGACAGAACTATGCACTGGGCCTGATAATTGCCATCTCACTATCAGGAAAGGATTTATGTGGTGACAAAAGTCTGCCATCACAGATATGGAAGATAGTGGTTTCCTTTTATGTAGGCTGTGGAGGGTATCTTAATACAAGTTAGAGATGTCCTCCAAGATCTCTGAGAAAGAATGCAATGCATCCAAAGAATGTATGGCCTATCCTAATCCTAACTGGTTGGCACCTAGTCCAGTGCTGCACCATGGAGGTGCTCACGGCTCTGGCTTATTTGTCTATCCCTGTTCTTAAGTGTCACCTTGTAGGTTCAAAGACAAGCGTTGAAGCTACTAGTGAGGCACTTTCTGCAGTCCTGTAAAAATACGGGCACTTGAAGGCTCATCACATTGGGGAAGTTAAGGGTACTAAATATTTAATACCAAAAACTTAAATATTATCATAAAAGTAATTTAATATAAATGGCTTTCAGCATCCCCTTATCCATAATTCATGACTGAAATGGGTGGCTGGTTTCTAATGTTTGCATGCAGTTAATTTTAACAGGTGCAGCACATTACTTCCAACCCTTTGTCCCTCGGAGACCCTGGCCCTACCAAGAAAAGCAAATAGCAGGACATTAAATGTCAGTGACACAGACGGTGATGCAGCACCCTGAGTCTATATCTGGAAATGACATGTTAATAGGCTATTGATAGTTCCTGAAGTGTATCTAGGATAATTATTTTATGTATCTGGGTGTAAATGAGGAATGACAGGAAGTCCATAAAGTAAAGATATCTGAAAACATGAATATACATTACGGACTTCAATAAAACTTCAATTTTTCCTGTCTTTGTAAGGTGTGAGCTGAAGTCCATTATTTAAGTGGCAGTCTTCCCACTGATTTTACAGGGTTTAGAAGAGGCCTTCAGTGAACTTTGTATATGTATCAGGGATATCATAAGCAGCTTTGCTTTGGTGAGGCCAAAGAGAAGTTCTCTGAACCTCCAAACTCATACATTCCTACTAAGTTGTCCTGCAGCTGAAGAATCCTCTTGTAGCTTCATCCTTCACAGAACAACTTAGTATGTGTTGTGAATGCTTTTAAGATGTGGAGTTTACTGGATGTTCATGAAAGTCCCTCCAGACTGCAAGAAGGAAAAGATGTATAAGGTGTCTGATGACCTTGGAAATACTAGCAGAGATTTTTAAAGCTAGCCAAATGTGTCTCAGACCATTAGATCGGACAGAGAAAAAGTCCTGCACACTTGATGCTGGAAGAAATTTCTGAAACGCTAAAAGATAAAAGAAATAGGTGGTGCAAAACACATTTAAACGCTAAAACTGGCTTTGTTGTGGGCTTCTGGGGAAAAAAATCTCCAGCTTTAATTAGCATCAAGCATAACCATCTTCTATTTCAACCCTGAATTTTAATTAGTGATGCCCTTGGGGTAATCAACCCTTGTGGATCTCTGAGGAAAATGAACTGATTAGCAGATTGACCTTGACAGTTCCCAGGGAGGAAGATGAAAATACAGACTGCTCAACTATGCTGCACTGTAACCTTAAGTGAGCATAATCTACTGAACTGGGAAGCCCAAAGGAAGAATGAGGAAAACTTAATGAGGAGGTTAGCTACAAATGGTGCCATTCATTTTTCCACTTAAAAATACAATTGGGGTTTTTTTTGGCATTCAAGCCATGAATGGAAGTTTAAGGTCTGGCTACCTGAAGTTGTCCAGTACTTACTGTTCTGGTTTAATCCCAGCTGGCAACTAAGTATGACACAGCTGCTTCCTCACTCCCTGCTCCCCAGAAGGATGGGGAGGAGAATTGGAAAAGGTAAACCCGATGGGTTGAGATAAGGACAGTTTAATAACTGAAATAAAGTAAAATATTATAACAATAATAATAATAAAAAGAAAGAAAGAGAGAGAGGACTAAAACAAACAAAAGAAATACCCCAAGTGATGCACAATACAATGTCTCCCCATCCATTTACCAGTGGCCAGCCCCAGTGATTGGTCTTTGTTGCCCAACTTCCCCCAGTTATATCTGGAAATATTTTCACAAGAATCCCACTCTAATTGCACAAAGCCCACAAAATGTTCTTCTGAAACACATCTCAATCATCTCAAGCTTACTTTTTGATGCTTCCTCACAAGCAGCTGATATTTTCAGGATGTTTTTGGAACAAATGGAGAGAGACCTAGTGAAGTACAGGACCAGATTTGAAGTTAGGAAATTCTGCCCCTATCTCACTCACATTTGGTGACTTTCTTTGCTGGGTTTTAATTCTGCCATTGCCATTAGCAATCCTGGACAAATGAAATGTGTCTGCTTGCCTTTTCTGAGTAAGAATAAGTAATAAAAATCTCCATTGTCTGAGATACCTTGTCGTCTATTATCTGACATGCTCAGAATGCAAAGAACTTTTAAAAAACCTATTCCTTCACAATCTTCTGTATTAAATTTTGTTGCTTCTCCTTTCTACAGCCTCTTTCCTATTAAATGATATACTCTTGAATAAGTGTATTGTGCCATTTCATGCTTTTTTGTCCTCCAAGTTCATCTTACAACACCGAACAGCTCCTCTGTTTTTCCTATGCTGTTCATACCTCCTGAAGCCCCAGCTAAGAATTACACTGCACAGGCATATGACCCGAAGTTGCCATTCAAATATGCCTTTCAGTTTTGATTTCCCCAAAGTAATCGGAAGATGTGAAAGAGTCATTATTATGAACTGTAGGTTTGTATTTCAAAGCACATTTGAAGCTAGATAAGCTGCAAAAAGTACTTTAGGCAATGAAAGAGTCTCATCCTTACACTGAAAAATAGAAAAGATAATTAATGATGTGCTCTTGGCACACAGTTAGGTGGTCTGGAGTTTTGTTTTATTGTTATTGCAAGGTGAAAATCAGATAGCATCATGATGTGCATTCCCTAATTGAGATTTCTAACATAGGACATATAGGGATACTCAAGGGTAGAGAACAGAATTCGAAACTGTAAAATTCATTGATGTCACCTTACCCCTAAGAACAAGTCAAACAAAAGGCATCTATATATAGTACTTTGAGAAAATGTGATGCTAATTGAAAGTGCTAGCTTTTTTGATATCCCTGAAGACTCATATTCTCAATTTATCAGTGTAGATACAGCAGAGCTTGAAGCAATCAGAAGTAGCCTGCCAGGGTCATTAGATTAGCCCCTGCTAAAGGAGAGGGACTATTCATGCCATATTGCCCTCTTAGAAGCAGAAATCTTTAACATAACTGCCACCACTTTAGAAGCAAAATCCTGCCAAGGCAGGACTCTTCAATGTGCATTTGGTTCTAGCTCTCCCTGGCCCTATTACCTCCTTCCTAGGACTGCAAATTTCAAGTTTGGGGTGGGTTGTTTTCTGTAAGTAAGTGCTGCATCAGAAAGAGTGAACCTACTGCAGCAAGGATTGCCTGGGTAAAGTGTAAATTAACCTAAATGGAGACCTGTGTTGCCATAGCAAAGCTATTTTTGGTATCTAAAGTAGATGCTTTTTAAAAGCCAGCTCAGGTTTCTGCATGCTACACTAAATTTTGCAGGCTACAAATACCTCTGCCATGTAATTACAACTAGATTCAGCATATCAAAATGTAATGAACATTCTGGGATGGTGATTTTAGTCCTCTGTGCCACTGAATGTCTGCGAAATTTAAACTTAATGTTAGTCCATTCCATTGAATAGTGTTAGCAAGTTAGGAATAATCTAAATAAGCCAGTTGAGAGACTGTAATTAACATTACAGACTGGCTTTTAAACTTTATTTGCTTTTTTTATACTTCTCAATGTTATACATCCTTCTTGTAACTGGTTTTGAAGACAAGTGGCATTTCTTTTTGTGTGAGATAGAATCACAGATTCACGGAATGGTTTGGGTTGGAAGGGACCTTACAGCACATTCAGTTCCAGCCTCTATGCCATGGGCAGGGACAGCTTCCACTAGACCAGGCTCCTCCAAGCCCTGTCCAACCTGGCCTTGAACACTGCCAGGGATGGGGCAGCCACAGCTTCTCTGGGCAACCTGTGCCA
>JANHGB010067852.1:9852-46294 GCA_026283785.1 Coracopsis vasa
ATGATTTGGGCTGGAAGGGACCTTAAAGCTCACCTAGTTCTAACCCTCCTGCCACGGGCAGGGACACCTTCCACTACACCAGGATGCTCAAAGCCACATCCAGCCTGGCCTTGAACACTGCCAGGGGTGGGACAGCCACAACTTCTTTGGGCAACCTGTGCAACACTGGTCTCACCACACTCATAGTAAAGAATTCCTTCCTAAAAGTCTTGATTTAAATCTACTTGCTTTCAGTTTAAAGCCATGCCCCATTGCCCTGTCACTACATGCCCTCTGAGTGCAAAATGGGCAGATCCTATGGTAGCGGTTCCCTGTATCAGGGTTGGCTGCTTAGGTATGAGCTCAACTGACATAACAAGTTTCTGTCTGTGTAATGATTACTGAAGGCTATTTTACTTGCTGTTGTTTTCATTAACTTTCATGGACTGCAGTGGGCCTTTCCCACGATGGGGAGAGAAAAGCAGAAACTTACTCAAGCAGAAAAATGGAACCGAAATAATTATGTACTTGATGGGGAAACATAAAGGTTTTGAGTTCAAACTACACATTTTGAAGTTGTGAAGACTGAAGAAGCATAATCTAATCAACACCACTAGCTAAAAGAGTAATGTTTGTTTTGAAGAGCATGTGCTGAAACACTGTCATCATCAAAATCAGAGCAGAAACTAAGACCAGATTGGACAGGGCTTTGAGCAACCTGCTGTAATGGAAGGTGTCCCTGCCCATGGGAGGGTGGTTGGAATTAGAGGATCTTTAAGGTCCCTTCCAACCCAAATTGTTGTTTGATTCTGTGATCATTTTCAAAAGTCCTAGCAAGGAATATTTGAATTCTTCCTTCTGTGAGCAATCTTACATGAACAACAGAGTCGAAATTTTTCATTTTTTTTATTGCTGACATTTAAAAATGACTGAGTATTTTAAAGAAAAGACTGAAATGAGTTGCTTTATGAAGCAAAGGTGTTAGAATTTGATTTTCTTTAATATTTTTCCCCCATTGCTGTTGCAGTGCAGTTTCAGTGCTTCTCTCCAAACTTTTCTTTTTATTTTTTTTATAATAGGTTGCAAACAAAATGGCACTAAACTTGGTGATGTAATACTCCCCCCATGGGCAAAAGGAGATCCTCGTGAATTTATCAGAGTTCATCGAGAGGTAATTTGCATTTTAATACTGACAATAGAAAACATCAGTTGGGACTTTTCACTGCATGTTAATCTAAGCAGTCACAGCTACCGGTTAGTCCCTGAGTTACCAGCTAGTCCCTGAGTTCTAGGTTGATGGATAATTGTTGCAAAGGTCTGTAGAACTGGTGTGTTCTCCCCTTCTTCTTTAGTTAGGGAGTATGCTGAGGCAAGACTTCCTTCAATGAAAAGCTTCATCAAAGTGTAATGAGATTGTGTCAAAATACATTCTGTATTTTCTTTGTGGCAGGTGTATTAGGCTCAATCAGTGGTGGATATGGCTAGTTCTAATGCATGCCCTTTGAATTTCAGGCTCTGGAGTGTGACTTTGTGAGTGCACATCTGCATGAGTGGATTGACTTGATCTTTGGCTATAAACAGCAAGGTCCTGCTGCAGTTGAAGCTGTAAATGTCTTTCACCATCTCTTCTATGAGGGGCAAGTGGACATATATAACATCAACGATCCATTAAAAGAGACAGCTACCATAGGATTCATTAATAACTTTGGACAGATACCAAAGCAGGTACACGCTTTGTAGAATTCTTGTTGGCCAGATGACACTCAAATTGAAATGTATTAATATAGAATGGGAAAGTGGTTTAGAAATGAAACTTCCTGGGAGTGTTTTTTCATATATATTTTCCTGGTGATCTGAAATAATTTACATTTTCATCATAAATGCAATAAAAATCAACTCTGGGCTTTGCTTGTGAGGTTAGGAATATCTTTTTTTTTCACCCCCTTTGTACCCTTAAAGCAAAGGTGAGCTGAGTTATGGTTCAACTCTAAAAATCAACATAAAGAAAAAAGTGTTCCTACTGCCAAGTCAGATGGTGGCAGTGAAAGTGCAATTTCAAAGTAATGCTTTGTGCTTAGGTATTTTAAGTTATCCTGTAATAAAATAATTTCTATAACTTATGTTTCCCTCCTATATTTCTATAATTTACACTTCCCTGACACAGATCTCTTGGTGTTCACTTGTAGAACTGCTATAGTTAAGGAGTTATAGTATAGACATACATTTGGTACGGCTTGAAAGTTTGTACTCTCTTTAAGAGATTACATTAAATTATTAAATGTAATACTAAATCTGAAGTTTTACAGTGTAGGTTTATAGTTATTTTGGGGGAGTTGAGGGTTTCCTCTCTCTTAGGCATTTTTTAAGGTTTTCTTTTTCTGTCCAGTGAAACTTTTAAATGTCAAAGCCAAAAATTAGTTTGCCCTAGGTTAGAATTTAATACTGAGCTCTGCATCAACTTTGGGATTTTTGCTTGCTTTACTTCAACTGCTTTTGCAACTGGAGTTAGCTTTAAAAGCAATTTGTTCATTATATCCTTGTCGGATTTCGTATTATCTGTTGAAGTCTTCTTGAAACGGTTGCCATAAGTTATGAGTGAATACTGACAACGTTTGCTGATCTGCAGGGTTTTTAGAAGGTAAATTGGATGGACTGTGATCTTTTTCAGCTTGTGCTCTTGCAAACCTGTGATTTTTTTTTTTTTATGCTAACTAATTCCTTGATGAATTTCAGCTCTTTAAAAAACCACACCCACCAAAGCGTGTGAGAAGCAGACTGAATGGAGATATTGTGGGAACCTCTATGCCCCCTGGCTCCACAGGTGACAAGATTTTTTTCCATCACTTGGACAACCTGCGGCCATCTCTTGCCCCAGTGAAAGGTAAACTGTAAAACCACAGTAATTATTCCTGTTTCTTTGCCAGAGCATTCAGAGTTTTGGCAAGATTGTCTTTTTCCATGATTTGCTTAGTTCTAATGTTCTTAATGCCTCTACTTTTATGAGAAAGACAAATTTAAAATATCCTAAATGCTGTAAGGTTATGTTCTTAGCTACCATAAAGTGCACTTGGGAAGCACCAAATCTGTACTGCTTTAATATAACTTTTCTAAAATAGAGGGATAAAATTGGGCCCAAGCACCAATTTAAAGTTTTAATTTAAGAAACAATATTCGGGGTGCATTGCTTCTGGGCCTGTCTTAGCCCCAGTTTTTGTGATTTTCATAGTAGAAGGATTCTGTATTGCAGTGCCAAGAAATACTGAGATATGTGGCAGGAAAACATGTAGGACACCATGAGCTGTAGTCAGGAGTGTAGCCTGTGGGAATGCTTGTTCAATATGTTGAAATTGATACCAAAAACTGTGCCAAAAATGATACAATTGCTTTTAATGACCACAGACGTTTTGTCTGAAGAACACCTTGTGCAGCATCACAGGTGGGATCAGAGCTATTTATGATCCTCTGGGTGTTCTCACCACTACTATTGGTGCTTAGCCCTGCTTTTGCTGGGAATGTAGCAAAAGTTGCCATTGTTGCAGTTGAAAAAAAGATTTGTATAACATAGCCAATACAGATATCCTGCTTTGCAGAACATCAGAATGGGATCAGATAGCAATAAAATGTAACTCCATCTTCTTTTTCTAGAGCTCAAGGAGCCTGTGGGACAGATTGTGTGTACTGATAAAGGCATTCTGGCAGTAGAACAGAATAAAGTGCTCATCCCACCTACATGGAATAAAACCTTTGCTTGGGGCTATGCAGACCTCAGCTGTAGACTGGGTACCTATGAGTCAGACAAGGTTTGTAATCTGACATTTGTTTCAGTGCTGAATGTACCAAAGCAGTTAGTACTCTATAATGAAAAAAATCTAACAATGGAAATATATTTCACATGTGAATGGCACTCAGGTTTTATTTTTACCCTACTAAACACTAATCCTGCAAGTAATTCTTCTTTGTTTTCTTTATTTTTAGGCAGTAATTGTTTATGAATGTTTGTCAGAATGGGGTCAGATACTGTGTGCCATTTGCCCCAACCCCAAACTAGTTATCACCGGAGGAACAAGCACAGCAGTGTGTGTATGGGAAATGGGCATCTCCAAAGAAAAAGCTAAAGCCCTCACACTGAAACAGGTAAAACACAATAAAGATGCCTTTTATGTAAATTATGTTACAAAACCAAAGGAATTATAAAAGGGGTATTGCTCACAAAGTAAATTTTGAAACCATGGTCCAGGAGAGAAACTAAAAGTCCAGCAGACTTTTGGAGAACTGAGTAGTCAAGGTACTGAGCTGCACTGAAAATAGGCAAAATGTGTCTAAAATTGCATCGTTTTTAAGGATAGTTGGTCACCATGAGCTTTCTAGAGAGAGAGAGAGGATTTGTTAGCAATGTTAAAAAAATTATGCAAGTGTGTTTTGTGGAATCTGTGTTATTGCAGTGTTGTACATAAAATGCATCTGAAAACTGGGTCAGGAAGAGCAGTGAAGGGGACTTAAAAGGTTCATCTTCCTATTTAATTTTGGTTTAATTACTTTTTCTTTAAAAATGTGTATATTTAGATTACACTTCTGCACAAAACATTGCTCTTTCTGGCCTTAACGCTTATGGAGCAGAGTATACTTGTTCAGGATCACCTTAAGTTGTTAATGTTTTGTTAATTCAAAACATCAACTTTTAATCTAACAAACAGGCACCTGTACTTCAGAATCTGTTGCAGCTGAGTGCAGTCTTGTGTGTTTACTAAAAAAACAAAATAAAACCAAAAAAGAACCCAAAACAATGACAAAAAAAACCCCAAACAACCACCAAACACCAAAATCATAAAACCCACCCACAAACAAAATGTAACAAAAAGCCACATAAAACTACCTCAAAATATTCCAGAAGCTGCGTATCATTGTTCATAAGTAGCTAGGTTAAGTTTTACTTTTGCTGTTAGCATTTTCAGAGGAAAGTGTCCACTCAAACTTAGGAGAAGAAATTTAGAGAGCTGTTTAATAACTTCCCTTACAGAGTCTCCAGCAACTGTCCAAAGCTGTATTTCCAAAGCATCTTATTTAGAACAGTGCAAGATCAAACAGTGTATCTTAAATTTCAGGGCAGCGTATTGAAGGCAAATCTTTTTGTACTTTGTAGCCAATGATTTCTAACTGAGTAAACTGCAATAATCTGACTGTATTGCAGACTCCTGTTCCAATGGTTAGGTTAAGTCTAAAATGTAAGGGTCTAATACAAGTAAATGCTTGTAACTTTCTCCTCCTTCAATTGACTTTGCTTTTTTGGTTGCAGCTCTTTCTTGGCTCTTTTATCCCTTTTTAATCATCAATAGAAGCTTATACAGGAGCCATTTTATATTTACAAATAATTTTTGTTTTCAGAATGTAATTTCGGGTGCATCCTGGAGCACATACTGACCCTGTAAGCCAGGCTATTGATGCAGATGGAGGATGCAGAATGGGCTGGAAATGTGTTTTGGTGGTTTTTTCAGTAGAAAGCTATGGAACATTAGACCCTTGAAATTCAGTTTTGTGAAAGCACTTTTTAAATGAGAAAAAATATTACTTCTATCATTTTCAATTACAAAAATAGTTGCCAACTGAATACTTGTAAGTCAGTTGCATCTTCTGATAGGATATTCATGTTTACATTATCTGAATCTTTTCAGATGGGTGGGGTTTACATAGTAATCTTTGTGGTCTCTCCTGATTGCACCTTGTTCATCTCTTTTTGCTTTTTGCAGGCATTACTGGGTCATACTGACACTGTCACATGCTTAACAGCATCACTAGCTTATCACATAATTGTGAGTGGATCTCGGGATCGCACCTGCATCATCTGGGATTTGAATAAACTCTCTTTTCTAACACAGCTTCGAGGTCACAAGGCTCCAGTTTCAGCCCTCTGTATAAATGAATTAACGGTAAGACCCAAATACCATTCACTGATGTGCAGTGGAAACAGTAGCAAGAGTCAGAAGCTATTAAAGAAAAACAAGCTAGGCTCTTCTGTTAGTTTGCAAAACTTGCATAACTCATCTGTAAATCAATTAGCTGGTTTAGGGAATAATTAGCATCTTTTGGCAAGAGACGCATGTGGGTTTATTCCATGCAGAGTGGTTTGAACTTGGAAGGGCTTTTTAACAGAGCTGGCAGGAGTATAGCTAGTGTAGTGTTCAAAGTGCATTGTCAAACCTGCCACAGGAGCTAAGAAAATATTTTGATATGTGAGCTTGGTTGACTGCTGTTCTGTTACGCTTGATTTAAAGGAAGCAGAAGATGAAGCTGCAATGACATTTGTAGCAGAAACAGACATGTCCTCGAAGCTTGTCCCCTGGTGGTCCTATCAGTTACAGGTTGCCATTTCTGCAATTTCCATGCATGTCAAAGAATTTGCCTGGGTTGAAACTTTATGTAGCTGTCGGTCAGGGCTGGATGGAACATTTTGTAACTGTAGCAGATGTGGTGGTTGAAATCAGACCAAAATGGGGCTACAATGCAAAGAAGGGATAGCAAGAGGCACAGTTTATTAGTTGCTAGTAGCCTGGTGGTTGGAGTGTTGCCGGTTTAGACTGCAGTTCCTGTTTCCCCTCTACGCTAGTTTGGACCATCTCTTGCTCTCTTCCCAATAAGGAAGCAAATGAAATTTATGGTGGTGCATGTTTGTCCCACCATCAGAAAGAGGAAAAAAAAAAGCAGAGTCAACGTGAGCAGAGTCTGAAAACTGAGAAGGGAAAATACGCTGAAAATACGCTGTTGGGGTTTTATGCTGTGAAAAGTGGCGGTGTTTGTCTTCTCATTGTATACTGTAAACACAACAAGTAGATTGCTACTAAGTCTGGTTTTCTGTGTACAATTTTAAGAAAATGTGTATCTTAAAAGATTTTGTTGAGGTGGCCAAACTCAGTTTGACAAATGCCAGTGTTGATGGCTGAACTTGTTTTAGAAGTGAACCTGGCTTACGTTTTTGCTGAAGAAAACTTGAGACTTGTATTGAAATATAGAGGTGTTATTTGTCTTTGCAGGGTGATATTGTATCATGTGCTGGCACCTACATCCATGTATGGAGCATTAATGGCAGCCCTACTGCAAGTGTAAACACTTTCACTGGCCGAAGCCAGCAAATAATGTGTTGCTTTGTGTCAGAGATGAATGAGTGGGACACTCAGAATGTCATAGTAACGGGACATTCAGACGGGGTTGTCCGGGTAAGTACCAGTTATCACTGCTTGGAAAATTGAGTTTATACCTTACTAGTAGCAGTAGTTAGAGAAATCATGTCTTTGCAACACAGTGTCCTCACTGGTACCAAAAGCAGTCCTGCAATACTTGAGTCCTCTACCTGAACAATTAGTCCTGCAGGAAGGAGGGAGTCTAGGCTGGCTGGATGATGCAGACTGCTTTTGGTGCTGGAACCAGCTGTGCCATTTCTGCACAAAGTGGTGGACTATATCCTGTCCACAAGTTAGATGGACATTGAAGATTCATGGAAAACACTTTCAGTGAGCTGCAATCCTATGCAGTCTTTCAGTTTTCTTTCTCCTTTTCAATACACCCATTGTGATGTGGCAAGTAGCAGTAGTCAGCAGCACACATTATCCTTCCTGCTCTATTTTGGTTGCCTTTTGGTCACCAACTTTCATGCCTGGAGGTTGTAGCTTCATTCACCATTTTTGTTCTACACACCTTGAGGCAATTCATTTTGCTGCCTAGAAAGAAAAGAGGAACTTCCTGCCATTTCTGTTCACTGGGAGTCTAACCTGGTTTTCAGTACTTTGCTGTGTGCAGTTCTAGGTCTGCCTTAACCCAGAGTGTTGGTTACTTTGCTGAGTGGAATGGATTTTTTTGTTTTAACAGCTCAGATGTTAAATAACAGCACAAGACTTGCTCACTTGTGATTCAGGCATAAACACAGATGTCCTCTTATAGTATCTAGCCCCAGAAAACAGGGCTTAGTATGAACATGTAATCTATCTCTTGTGCTACCAGTGCAAATGCACGATTCCAGTAAGACATCTTAACTCTAGAAGTAGCTCTGGAGAAAGCTGAGTTCAGTACGTGACAATTTACTTATCGCCTGTCCCTCCAGTTCTGGCGGATGGAGTTTTTGCAAGTACCAGAAACACCAGCTCCAGAGCCTGTAGAGATGCTGGAAATGCAAGAGGATTGTCAGGAAGCACAAATAGGTATGGCTTCCAACAAGCGTTCTGTATTTGTCTTGTATCTGATCTTCGCTATACGTAGGTAAAACCATGTGGTTATAAAGTGCAGAATGGACAATAAGGATTTTGTCTCAAAAGACAATAGACATCCAGTAGGCATAATAAATAGAGCATCTGAGTTCCTTTTTCACCACCTTGCTTATGGTAGTTTCTTACTGCTATGAATAAGACAAAATCATACCCATCACAGCTGATTTTTTTTCTGTGAAGTCTGAACTTTTCTCTGTGTGGCTGTTTCTGCTGTCAGTGAACCCAATGGATTGTCCAAAAGCTAGATTGTTTTTCTTTATTTTTCAGTGGAATTGTAGCATAACAGTAGAGTTAAAAAGTCTACTGATGGAACTGTACGTTGTTTAGACAGGAATGCTGGCCATATAATTTTCCCCTGGTTGGAAGGTTTTGGTTTCTGCTTGATAGGTGTTTCTTTTAGCCATCTTAATCCCTTTTGCCCTCTTCATATTGAAGATGTGATCTCGATTTGGATCTGGATCATGTGATGCCCATTAGTAATTACTATATAAATACAACTCTTCCTCCCCCTGTGTCATTAGGAGTATAAATATCTTTGGCAGTTGCTTTTTTTTATTAACAAAACCTGTTATTGACAAATCTGCATCATGTTTCTCAATCAGCTAGACTTTTAGCATAGATGACTGTGTTTACTTGTTTAAGTTCTGCTGAAAAGCAGCAGGATTTGGTCCTGCTAACTTGAGCATTTTTGAAGTCTTTGCTCATTGTATCTGCTCTATCACAGCCTACTGTGGACGGACTATCGTAGGAAATAGCTTCAGCTAAGGCATGCTGTTTTCTGACAGACCAGTGCAAAAAAGATGAAAAGTGTGATTATTGGCAGGAGCTGAATCTCTGCAAAGGCTTTGAGATGCCTGCGTTGCAGTTTCCCTTTAGTCATGCTATGGTGGTACCTGTTGGGTTTTGGGTAGTGCAGCAGCAGAACAGAGAAATGGCTCAGGCTCTAAGCAGCCTTACTGACAATGTCTTCTCCTCCTGTTGGGTGAATCCAGGGCAGGAGGCCCACGAAGAGGACAGCAGTGACTCCGAGGCAGATGATACATGCATAGGCCAGGACACGGATCCAGTTCCAACCCCTGTCATGGGCAGGGACACCTTCCACCTGAGCAGCTTGCTCCAAGCTCGTGTCCAACCTGGCCTTGAACACTGCCAGGTATGGGGCAGCCACAGCTTCTCTGGGCACCCTGTGCCAGCGCCTCAGCATCCTCACAGGGAAGAGCTTCTCCCTAATGTCTAATCTGAATCTCCCCTCTCATCCAGCAATTACAGACTTTTCAACAGCAAAGGTCCTGCAAGTTCACAGATATCCATCCTCCATATGAAGATGCTGGTGGGACCTAACTCAATGAGTAAGGAGCTGTAGTTTTAGGGGTGATCTGGGCCTTAATGAAATGATCCCAGAGCTGAGTCTTTGCATGGTTTGAGAAAGATGCTTATGGAAACAGATACTGGTCCTCCTCTGACCCTGCAAACATGCCCTGCCCATCCTGAACCTCAGGCCAGCAGCCCAGCTGACACAGCACATGGCCACAGTCCTACATGGACTGGTCTGGGCTACTCTGAGACACAGGCTCTTCACGACTCACTGAATCATGCAGATTTCCTTGGACACTACTTACATTCCATTTATGAACAGGAATAAACTTCCCAGCCTTGGTGCACAATGGTAAAAACAGCCTCAAAGTTCTCTGCTGGTCCTATACCAGAAAATCACCTTGGTATAGTGGATGAGATCCTTCCACATCCAGCTGATTGCAGACAGAACATGTCCCTTCCCAGAACATTTCTGGCTTCATAATCCCAGAGCGAATAATGCACTTCCCAAGAGGCTACAGAAACAGGGAAAGAAGCTCTCTCACAGTTTAGACATCAGACATATTCTCATTTTGAAGCTTTCTACCTCAATTATCTTCCAGGAAGAGGAACAAAGGCAGGTCACAACATCTGAAACTTTCTCTAGGGTTTGTTCATATTTCTCCTTTTCCATGTAAAGAACCAGAAAGGTTGATATAAAAGAGTCCAGCACTGCTGCACATCCAAGCCAAGCTACACAACAAGCCCTGCCACTTCTTCACCACAGCTTAACTTCTGCACTCTATAACCAAGTCACCTCTTCTGGTTTGCTCTTGCTCCAACCTAACCCCCTTGCTCAAGTGAAAACCATCACCTCCTAGTCAGGCAACAAGCTGGTTACCTAACCCTGGGATCACTGCAGGGCAAACAAGCAATTCCAGACCAAGACCTGAGAATCAAAGGTTTCAAGTTTTCACTACTCACAACACATATTTCTGACCTTCCTACAGTGCAGCCTAAGTCTGCCAAGCTACAACAGACACCAGTACTTGAGGCTAGGTACTTCCATATCCTCCCGCATTTAAATATTAAGTGCAAGGTCTTCTCTTCATCCATTCAAGCAAGTTACCGGGTGCATGCACCATACAGGCACAGAGAAGCTGGAGGGAAAGCAGGTCTGCTGCTGCAGGCAGGCTCACAGCAATATGTTCGCTTTCCTCTCCAAAGCGGGCTGTGATTTGAAAACAGCAGTGGTGCCAGCTCCAGCACAAGCAAGGCCTGGTGCAGTAACCACAACTCATTAGCAACCATCCCCTCCATCAGGAGCTGTTGCTTTCATCTCTTTGTCTGGCCTGATGGCTGCAGGACTCCATAGCCCTCCTTTCCTTTTCCAGCACAACACACAACTTCCTTTGCCACCGATTACATCTGCTGATTTACAAAAGCTTTTTCTCAAGATTTACATTACCTTTGCACAAATATCTCCCCCATATTGTTTTTTTACTTTAATTTTTCTCCCCTTGAATCAAATTACCATTTTCCTCTGATCAGAATTCGGTACAATGAAATATAAAGTTGAAGGCTACCAGATTTGAGGAAAAGAGGAAAGCAGAGCACAATGACAGATGTAGTGTGCTCCTCTCTTGCTTTATTTCCCATTCAAGCCCCAAAGACACCGTGCTCTCATTAGCATTTAATGCAGGTGAAAATAAAGGGGTTTAATATTATAACACGTGGGCACAGGGAAACATCTGCTCCGGACCTGTTGGAACTTGCCCAGTTCCAGTGCCAAGCTTTTTCTCCATACCAGGTTTCTTGCACTCCTGAGACTGTAACTCCTTATCTGGGCTAATAATGTTCAATGTGAAACCTCTCAAATCCCATCTGAAAACTTAAGTATTTAATATTTAGGATATTTCTCCACTCCATTAGAAATGTAACAGCTTAAAGAACACCATCCTGCTGCCATCACAAAATGGGTTAACTACTTATCCACTGGCTACACCTGAGCCCCAAGGTGTGAATTCAGGGTGCTGCTGCCCCTCTTCCGCCCCACTAATTTATGTTGAGGAAGGATCTTGCTGTTTCATTGCAAAGAAAGGAAGGGTTGTGCAAGGGAGCAGCAACGAGGAGGCCTAAGGGCTTCTCTGGGACGAGGACATGGAGCACAGGCTGTACAGAACAGCATCAACGCCATGCACAGCTGGACACCTCATTCAAGCAGATGGAGTTGGCAACCCCAAACCAAACACACGCAGGCAATGCTGCGCCTCTGAACCGCTCTGCATAAATGTTGTAATGTTTCAAGGGACAAGCCATAATCTACAAACAATAGATCTGGTCACATTCCTGACAAGGCGAATTCCACCCTCCAGTCAAGATGTGACACCAGGCATCCGGCGCTTGCTGACATGGAAACTCAGTCTATTGGCGAGGCACTGCCCGTGCAACCACAGCACCCCAGGAACGCAAGCGAGGAGCTGCACACTGCAGCCGCTCCAAACATTGCTAATTTCCTCCCAAATCTGTTGAAATTCAGATGATGGTGCCGGCCGCGTGAAAAGCAGGAACTCAAATCCTGGAATCCAGAGATGCCTTAGACCAGCCAGTGATGAGGCACGTTGGTGGATCCAAGAGGAGGTGTCCACCACCCTGCCACGTGCTGTGACAACTCATCTAGCGTGGTAACACATGGAATCAATCCTCACAAGCACAAAAACCAGAACAAAACAAGATCTGACATTGCTAATCCTGCTCTCCAGGTTAGGGTAAGCAGGCAAAGGAGCCCACAAACCCATCCACCCCTGCACCAGCCTCCAGGAGAGTCACTGACCTTCCCAGCCTATTAAAGTCAACCCATTTCTCTAAATGAAACATTAACCACAGCGTGATATCAAGATAGAAGACGGCTTTTAATTACATATACAAAGGAGTTCGTAACACTCCAGCTCTACTGCAAGGGCAGCTTGCTGAGAAATGCAACTCTGATCAAAGCTAGAAAATCTAAATCTAGTGAGTTTAGAGAGTAACTGCATAAATTGTCCCCAGGCAAAACTCAGGAACTTTTAGCCAGAATGCATTTCGTTTGTGGCATTACCTTTTGCTCTGATTTACATGCCTGTTGAACTTAGGGAGGATTCTGGAGGTGAAGCATACAACAAACACACAAAAATCATCATATTTCATAGAATCAGAATTACAGACTGGTTTGGGTTAGAAAGGAACTTAAAATAAACTGGTTCCATCCCCCTGCCACGGGCAGGGACACCTTCCACTGGAGCAGCTTGCTCCAAGCCCCTGTGTCCAACCTGGCCTTCAACACTGCCAGGGATGGGGCAGCCACAGCTTCTCGGGGCACCCTGTGCCAGCGCCTCAGCACCCTCACAGGGAAGAACTTGTGCCTTAGATCTAACCTGAACTCCCCCTTGGTTCCTTTATTTCTGTGTTCTCCTCTCGGAGTCATTTGTATGCTGCATGATCTTACTGATTGCAGAGGAGTTGTCCTGGATTTACACCAGTGCAGCAGAAGCTACCAGCTGTCCTAGTGGACTTTTCCTGACACTGCTATTTGTGGTCCTGGAATTGGTCCCTCAAGCAAGCCTTCTGTTATTTATTTCCATGCAGTCCTTTCAGCTCATATTGAATGGGGCTGAAACTCAGCACTTTCTCTTAAAATTATGTCCTTCCTATAATGCTTCTTGATATTCCTTCCTCTCAGTGTCCTGACCTTTACTAAGGCTGTTGCTAATACATTCTCTTAGCCATGGTAGTTAATGTTAATGCAAAGACTAATGTTCTCCTGCAGCTTTAACGCTGATGTGCCGCACTTAGTGCTCTGTCTCCAAACAGAATTGCTTTCCAATATTGCACTTTACTGTGGGAATAATTCCACTGCTCGGGTACAATGACAGCTGAGAATGCTTAAAAAGAGAGACGGGAGAGAGAGGAAGGGGAAAATGTAATAAGGCAAAAGTGTGACAAGACACTTATGTCAGTATTAGCATTGCATTTCATGGGAATGTAACATCTGACTGCCACGCAGCTCCTGCAGCATCTGTCTGTGGAGGACCCGGAGTGATGTTTAATTGTGGTTCATTCAGAATGCTTGAGCAGCAAGTTCTTGTGATCTTAGGCATTTCAGCCACTGACCTTTGTTCATGCCGGATAACTTGGGTTTAGCTGTCAAAAACCAGTGTAAGCAGTAAAACCGTGTTATGAGCTATTTCAGAGATGGATTTGTCTTCCCAAATGCACCACTGGGTACATTTGCAGTTGCATCGTTTCTGAGGAAACAACCCTCAGCTGTGTTTGGAGTTTGTTGCTGGTGCATCAGGAGATCTCAAGCCCTCCCTGGCCTCCAAGCAGTCATACATATTAAGGGCAGTGCAGCAAAGCCAGGTGCTACCACTGAGGCAGGCACTGAAACCATCACAGATCGAATGTTCCCATTACATGGCTGGCATTTGTGCCCTTCCACCAGGAAACAAATCAATAGCCTTCAAGAGGAGAGGCAGTCGGATCACAGGGCTAGAGATACATGAGACAGCAAAGCATTAGGACATTGCTCCTGGGATGCTTTCTCAGTATGGGGCATCCAGGCTGCATGTTTGCTGTAAAGACAGAGGTGTCCGAGCATGGGGTACTCTCTGCTGTGCAGCATCACACAGCCATTGTGTTCCTGGAGGGGAGATGGTGCAGGAGAAGAGCTGACTCTGGCCCCCATCGGCAGTAGCTGAAGAGTAAGTACCACGCTTTGGGAACTGTGTAATAACCTGACTGAAGTGCAATGAAATGAGGCTCCCAGTGTAGCTGCTGGAGGGGAAAGCGGGGAGATAAGAAGACCACGTCATATCACCAACAACATAACTGGTATTAACGAAACAGAAGTCAAGGATGGATGAACCCTGAGGCTGAGCTAACTTTCACATCGAGAGAAGATCCCTGAAGGGCTGTGTGCTGACAGGGCAACACGGAGAAGCTGGTATGTTTAATCTCCTCACAAGGGCTGTTGTGTGAATAATCAGAAGTGGTTAGGGTTGTCAGTCCAATTTCCTTCCAAAATAGAGTTAAGTGTGGAGGCGATGACATGTCAGGAATGGGTGAAGTACATTCTCTTCTGCATATAGTTAGAGGCTGGTGGAACCAGAAAGGAGAGACAAATTAAATATCTTACTTGTGAGAATGATGCTGCAATAGGGGTTATGCTTATTATTATTATTACTATTATTCCAAACAGTGATTCTGTGTTAACGGTGCAAAGAAGAGCATATGTCAGTGCTAGCCTGTCGTGTTTAAGGCAAGATGAAATTGATGACCTGAGTCCACTGTGAACACTTAAACCATTGAATGTAAATGATTATTTCGGATATGCAGTAGTTTCCTAGGAAAAGACAGGACTAGGAAAATAAAGGACAAACACGTGTTCGAAATGACACTCTGAAGCAGCACACACAAAAGAGACTATCCATATGGAAATGTGAAACATTTTACTTTGCTGTGTAACTACATGCATGCTGAATAGGAAATACGAATTGCAGAAGTGAACTGTGGAGTTGATAGAGCATATTTTTATAAAGTGAGATCCTCATCCTAACTTCATATGTCTTCCCACTTCACTTACTGATCCCCTGACTCATCAGGTAATGCTGCAGCCCCATGCCATCTCATCCTTATGGTTTTTGCATATGATATTGCATATCTCCATCTTGTGAATCTAATGCAGGAGCAGTAACACTGAGTGAAATATAAGCAGCAGAGTCCTGCTCTCATGAGCAGAAATTATATCCAGCTACTGCTGTGACCTTACTTACAGGAACATTTGATTTACAACACCAAGTTGGACCATTGTTGCTTCCAGACCAATACCCAGCTTTTGAAGGATGCCAAAGAATCCATATCTCAGTCTAATGGAGCAAACCCCCCCTTTCTTCATCTCTGCAGTGAGCAGCTGATACTTCCAGGAAGGGAATTAGATCTTTCCCTTTTATCTTGGTGTGTCATAATGCAACCTGCACCCCTGACCCACCTGAGCTTCAAGCATGTACCTCCAGTTTCTGACCCCCTCGGGCCATCAGCAGACCTCATGAAGAGCTGCTCATGGAGGACCCATGTGGCTCAGTGCAGCTGGGCCATGGTAAGCATCCAGGTTGTTCTGAAATCAGCTTTAGTTGAAGCTAGGTTCAACTCAGGACAGCTAAGAGGCAATACAAGCTTTTGTTCCAGGAGCCAAACTGAAAGCTGTCTCTAGTCTATAGAAGAACGAACAGAAATGAAAGGTAACAGCTCGCTTCTTTCCTTAGCAACCTGACATCCACTCCAGAGGCTTTGCTAGCCCTGTATAATCCAGCAGATAATAAAAGCAGCACATTATAGCCTTTCTGGCTGGTTTATACATAACCTTATATCCTCAGGCTGTGCTCACAGGAGAAAATCTGGGCATGGAAACTCTCACTGCCTTTTATAGCCCAAGTCCACCTTGGGGATTATCCCTATTCCAATGACCCTTTGTACCCACAGAGCCAGTCCCCCATACTGGAGATGCTGACTCCCTGCATCCTGACCTGGTTTGGTTCTTACTTGCCCAGATGATAAACTGAGGCTGTGAATAACTACATAAGTCCCCAGCATTTGCTCACTCTGAGGCACAGTGTCCCTTTTGCTTCAACTGGTCCAAACCTCAGAGTAAAGCCTTCCTGCAGGTAAATATAATGCTTACTTTCCAATTATGTGTTACCTGCTCACATAACAAATAGGTGCAAGCTCTTCATTACAAGCTCTCATTGGAGATCAAGCACAAGGGTAACCAAGCACTTGGAGGTAATAACGTGCTTGAAGGAGGCATAAGTCATACATCATCCAAATTACTTTGAGTGAACAGATGAAATGAGTGCAATACCTTCAGGGTTTGTAGAAGTTAGTCAGCCTCTGCCTAGCTGTAACATCCCTTCTGGTCGTAGCATCAACATCTCTGCACCTGCAGCTGGAGAATTTAAGCACAGCTTTTGCAAATAGAGGAACGGAAAAGGCCTGAATCGTCGCAGCAGAGGGATCCATAGTAAGGTGCTCTGCCTCCTGGCCAGTCATCATACGGTGTGTTGCAGTATTTGCAATTAGCCATGGATCAAAGATGGGAAGAGGGATAGACAACCTGTCCCTACAAATGTTTCCTTAGAAAAGGCAAGCTAAAAGTGACTGTGCTGTAATGAAAGAGCATCCTGGGTCTAGAATAAGTGTCCTGATTGATAGGTAAGTCAGTGTAAATTAGGGCTGGAGGCTAGGTTTGGAAAAGATGTATCATCTGGTTCAGGAATCAAAAGCCTCTGACTTGTTTGCCTTCAACTGCAGGTGGGAGGGTTTGAAAGGAGCGCAGCAGGTCCAGGAGCTGTGGTTGTTTGGAAAAGGCTTGTGCATGAAGCAGTGGCTCCTGCTTCCTTGTGCTACCTTCCAGGCACCAGACATCTTGCCTTGCATGCTGTTTCTTTGAGAGGCAGCAGCTCCTTGCTTCATGTGAAGTAGTGCGTGCCCACTTACCCTCTAATAGGGGAAAGAAAAATGCTTCCTAATGCATTACCATGGAAGGGCTGCCTTGCTCTAGCCCACTCTTCATGCCAATGAAGTGTTGCTCTCTAAGGCTTGCTGTGTGGTGTTCGGGAGAAACTGGTTCTGAATGGCCAAGGCAGTGGGATTTCCTCTCCTGGAAGGTATTGCAATAGAAAGACTGTATTTCACCTTTTCAAACATCACTTTTATTTATCCCTTTTTTGTACTAAACGAATCCTCGCTTTGCTTTATGATGATGCCATGTAAACAGATGGAGGGATACGAGGTGGGATTCATCTCACCTAATTCTCATCACCTGAAAGCTGGACATCTGGTTAAAGCTCATCATCCTCTATGTGACCTCTTGCTAATGGCAAGAGAGGAGCCTCTCTGGGGTACTAGTCAATGTGTGGATGGGGTGAATTGCCTGCCAGAGCCACAGCTACCTTAGGCTAAGCATGTAACTTTCACATATCTGAAGTTACTCACTGCTCTGGGGAGTTGTCAGAAACCTTTTGAAGATGGCTTTGAATCCTCCTTTCCCCCTTCTTATTGTTGCTCATTAAATGGATACCGTTGCTTAAGTCAGCATCTGTGACACCAACAGCATCCTCTCCTTGGCGAGATCCTCTTTTAGCTTTCTATCAGAGGCCACAGCTATTTGTGTTGTGGAAACTCTTCAAAAGGTCCGGTGACATTGACAGGAGGTTTCTTAGAAGTCAAAGGTTCTGCAGTAGCATAAATAGGATCAGCAGCAGTAAGTGCAGGTGAAAGAAAAGCCAGCTGCACATCCTTTCTGTCTCCCTTGGCAACAGCATCCTGCCAACAAAAACTGCTGCCAAGTAAAGGCTGGAAAGGAAGGGATGTGCATTTGCAAAGCTGGGGCTGGACAAGCTTTGTGTGAGGGGGGAGCTGTCAGACCAAGGAATACTCATACGCTTTTAAGAGGATCTTTGGTTTGTTCCATGTGTTTTTGGACAAGGGAATGCGCAGAGCCTCTGTTGTTCAGAAGGGTTTTCATCTGAAATTCCAAACGATGGTCTCTGCAGTTTGAGCCATATGTTTCCATCCATGACAGCACACGGGGAAGAAATCTGTGCGAGTTACTGCTTACAGATGTAGCAAATCCTCCAGCAAAGGTTAAATACGTGGCATGGTTCTCTTGTTATGCCAGCTGCAGCTCCGTGCTAAATCATTGTTCCAGCAGCAAGCTCTTCATCAGCCTTGAGCTCCAGAAAGTGCTAAACAAGCTGATATTTGTAAGGACCATTTAGTTTATAATGCACTAAATATCTTTATTTAGAAAAACCTTCAGACTGGAAGCAGCAAGGGGGAAAAGTGAACTGCAGATAGGAAGGAGAAAAGACCCGTCAGCAGGAGAACACGAGAATGCAAAGCAGATCTCACATTATTAGTTGCACTTTGTCTTTCCATATCCTTCATGAAATGATTGTGGCTGTGAAAACAGAGTTTGTATAACTAAAGGTAAGATATACTTGTGATATAATACATACACCTGCCTAGCCTTCCTGTTAGGGACTTCAGTCAGCACTGGGGTCACTGTTGGAGGCCCCATAGGTGCAAGTACTGCCAAACTCAAACCTGTTGTCACAGCATCATTCCTGTCTGATTCAGCCACAGCGTCAAAAAAGAAGTCTGGTTGTATCATGCTTGTATCAATACTTGAAAATAAAAGGATCTTCTCACCTGGTGGGATCAGAGTGAAGAAAGAACTGGCTTTTCTCTCTAGCAAAATACTGGGAATGACTTTTGTGGGGAGCCCATATAACAAACTGCTCAGGCTGCTGCAGCACAGCAGGGGCTCTGAGTCAAAGCCTGAGTGGTAGGGATTGCCCTGGGACTCATGGGGGATCCCCACACCGCTCTCAAGAAGCCCCTAACTTGTTGCTCTCCCACCATTTCCCTTTCGAGGGATGGGTAGTTGGCTGCATAGGGCATGTTTGTGTGCTCTCCAGGCAGTGTGTTCTTCCAGACACCCAGCTGTGCCAGAGAGACAGGGGGAAAAGAAGGAATGGAAGAAGAGAGGCAGGATTATGGCTTTAAGAATCACGGGATCTGTGAACATCTTTATGGCCAATTCGCCACTGAGGAGTGAAGAAATCAAAACCAGGCCATGCATTTCGATGCCAGAGGAGAGATGCTCCTCTGATTTCATTCCCTGTATTTCCCTCTGACAGGAATATTAATATCATTAGAGGTAATTGAATGAAGTGGAAAGTCTGGTGGAGGCACAGAAGCAGGAGGTAGATGTGTAAAAGCCATCCACACACAAAAAGCTGGAGGGAGGGCGCACTGCCTTGGAATGGGGACTGAGCAACCTCCAAGGGCGTGCAGCTGGGGTGCTTGTGGCTGTTTTGTTCCCAGAGAAGGAGCACTGCCAGCAATCCTCTGGCATCTGAATAGACCAGTGTCAGACAAACTGTATCTGGACTTGATGGGAAACCAAGCTGGAATACCAAGCAGCCCGTGGATCTGCTGGCAGAGACGGGGTCTGGCTCAGTAAGTAATCCTGCCCTGCAGTGGCAAAGGTAGTCCATAAAGGAGTGATCCCTCTCGCTGCACAGCCCTGCAAGACACGCCTGCCTGGGCTGTCTCTGCCCTCATTCCTCCAAACCAGTTCCAACAATAACAGCAACTCCTGCTGCAGCTGCCTCGTTAGAGAGAAGATGTGTTTTGCCTTTCTCTGCTGAGGGATGAAGCCTCCGAATCCGTGTGATGTGAGCAGGTGAGGATGTCTGCTGACAAGCCCAAATGATATTTCCAGGTAAGTGATTACCTTAAGCAAGTAGCTGGAGTCAGGCTCTTTCTTCTCATTACCCTCCTCTCAGTCATTACTGTTGTCCTAGATTGTCAGTAAGCCTTTTCACAAGGTTCAGCAGCTCGGATGTCTGTGTATACTTAGCTGAATAGGGGATCTGAAGCATTCCTGTGGTATCTGTGAGTCTCTAGTGCAGTGTGAGAATGAACTGGGAGCTGCCTGCTCTGCGACTACACGATACTGTCCTATTTGTATCACCCATTGTTTAACTCCCTGGAGAAATGGATTTTGGGTGTATAGGCTCACTCTCTTGAAGTCTGTGATGGAAGTGCACCTTAGGGGAAGTGCTAGTGTTCTGCACTGGGTTTATGTTGTTAAAGCCTTGCCACATGAAAACTGGAGCCGCCGTTGCTGTTGTTGCACAGGGAGTGTCAGTGAGTGCCGCTTAATTTGTGTTTGTACATGTGATTTCCAGAGCTTCTGCTGATGCTGGGTTGTGTTGCTGTAAATAGAGCTGTTAGTCTGTGTCTTATTCCCTGCAGTACCTCGTGTATTGAAGTCGGCGTTAATCAACCCAATACTTAGATGGGAAAGCAGGCAATAACTTGTAAATGAATATCTGGGAGTTCTGGTGTAACAGCCACTGAGAGATGGGCAGGGAAGAGAAATTTTCTATGCTGAGTAACCTACTTTTTCTTCCCTCAGTTCTGCCACCAATCATGGATGAAATTTGCTTAACTCTTTGTTTGTACAAAGGCTGCTTTATTGTGAATGAAAGTCATATTGCTCTGACAGATGACAAAGGAACCGTAACAAAAGTGACCGTAATGAAAGTAGTGATCTGTACTTTCTGCACAGTTTCCATCTATTAAAGATTCATTTTACTCCGTGTAACGTTTTAGGTTTGCTGAGAGACACATGAGAAGTTAATAGTGTTGTGAAGGAAGCTTTCATTACAACAATAACGTTGCTGTTGGCTTTGAACAGGTTTTGCACAACCTTCTCTCACTATTAGTAAGTCAGGAGTGTTGGAAGCACAGAGAGGCTTCAGCATCCCCTGCACTGCCCGTGTGCCCCCAAGCCTTGGGTCTGTAGATAATGGTCCTTTGTAGGAAAGCTCCCTTTGCTTCTGCCCATGGCAGTCTGAAATAATGAGTCCAGCAGTAGGGCTCTGAACAAAAAGCTCTTCCTGACTACCTAAAGCAAAACTGTTTGGCTCTGTTTGTCCTGCTGCAAGGTCTGAGGTAGCAGAGGCCAAAAGGGGTCAAACACCAGATTGAGCGCATGGTGCGCAATCATTTGCTGTAGAAAACGTGAATGTGCAGCTCGGAAGTTTCCACTGCACCTCTGGCACTCAGGACTTGGTCCAAAGCTTGCTAAAGTCATTGGGAACCTTTCCATAGGCTTTAGATCAGAAGGTGGTTGTAAATCTGAAGTTTGTGTGGTTCAAAGGGGGTGCCTCGGGGAGGCTGAACGCATAAGCTGACTTTGCCATGTCATGCAAAAAGGCTGTTCCTGAAGGTGCCCATGAAGTGTCCTGTGCAGCACCAACAGTGTTAGCTCCTAAGTGAAGCCTTTTCATGTTGTTCTGTGCCAGGACACTGGCTTCTAGCAGGGGCTTCTGAGGTCCTGAGATAAACCAGTCAAAGGATGTCAGCTGCTGGGGCCAGAATTGCTTTGGTTTTCTGGTCTGGAGGGAGGCAGTTCCCAAATGTTAGGACCCTGCAGATTTCATAGTCTGGGAAAGCAAAGTATTCCTAACCCCAACTTCCCTCAGGCTCACTGAGGACATCGAGCAGTGTTTGAAAACATTGCTAGATAGGAACTCCTTCGTTTTCTTCATGTCCACACCGTTTCTGGGCTCCTCATGTGAGTGTAGGATGGGAAGAAGCACTATAGGGAGATGCTGTTGAGATTTGAACCATTGCACCATGTTGTTAGGAAGGAGGCTTTATGGCTAAATGCACATGAGCATCTTCTGTGTTCTCTCTTTTGTCACTCTGCTGTGCTTCATCCTTGAGTTAATTCATTCCGTGTTAATTCCCTTCTTGGTGCGCTATGCAAGACCACGGGATGACACAGTTCACACTGCAGAGGCATCAGGTCAGTCAGCCTTCTCATTAGGGTTGAATGGTTTTAACAGAGCCATAAAATGAGACACCGAAAGTGGGAATTTGACACACAGCATTAAGAAGCCAAACCAGTTTGACCCCTTCTGAGCCTGAGCTCCTATGCCTTAGAAATGGCCCCTTGTGAAAAAACTTAATGGTGTGAACTGACCTTTGCAAATATAATTAATTAGTATTATTTGCTATAATGTGCTTACATCAGTCTGTGTTACCATTATGCCAGCAGATAGTAAGGACTGGGAGTCCTTAACCCCAAGGGCTTATGCTCTAAGTAAGATCAGTCCTAACAGTCTTAGGCAGCCAAAACTGAAGGATTATGGCAAGGAGCTGCTGGACTGTACTTTGAACAGACCAAAGGCATCTGCTGGGTACCATCTCAGCTGGGACATCAAAACTTTGGCCATGACAACTTGATACCAACCAGGTTTCATTCCAGTGGTAGCCTGGTTGAGGGTGAGCTGAGGCGCTGGCATCATACCCACCGTGTCCCTTTTCCCGGTGCAAAGCAGAGATAGAGGTTGGGAAAGAAGGAGAATTGAAAGGTTTGGATAAGTCCATTTCTGTGATAAATGCCTCCTGCCATTTAGTGGAGGAATCCAGAATGCTGTTTTCCTAGGCTTAAGCCAGAATTGACAAACAGGGCAGTGTAATATCAGGGACCTCAGTAAGAGTCCTACTTTGTAAGACACTGCATATCCTCAAGCGTTAGAAAAGTAACTGGGAGCTCTGGGCAATCAGGTCACTGCACACCCAGCCAGAGCATCTGGAAATGCCAATTTCAACTTTACTTTTGCTTTCCAGTTGGCTGTTGACCAATTATAAAGCAAATTAATTCTACTTGAAAGGGCCAGCAAAGCCCACTGCAAAGTCCTTATTATTATCTGGTTCTCCCTCTATATAGCACTGGCTATTTTCACAATGATCTACTAAACTGAACAGGTTTTGAGTAGTTAGGGGCACAGATTAGCTCTGGTTGACACTGAAGGAGTTCCTGTGGTCTATTCAAACAGTAAACCAAAGTCCTAAGTAGCTTGTGGGGCCATGTTGGCTCTGCAGAAGCTGTTAAAGGGAGCCTAGCAAGCAAGCAAAATGTGACTGCCACAGCCTGAGACAGCCACATGTCTTGGGGGTTATTGTTTATTGTCAGATAAATTACTTCTGATGTTGTATTTCCTTTGAATAATTATACTTTACAAGCCACCTGAAGGTATTATCTAAATGCATCTGGCTTCCCGTGCCTGGTATGTGGTGACCTGCTACAACAACAGGCTGCCCCAGAGAGATCATAAATCTTTATAGCAGCAAGCTTCTGATTTATCACTTTTGCAAGAAGTGGAGGTGGATGTTAGGTAGGTGTTCAGCCAAAGAGCAGGGTTTCTAACCCCAGGGCACAACATGCAGAAGAGCTCTCAACTTCCTTATTCCTTGAGGAAGATCCTGGAGAAAAGTATTAACCCAGTAGAGATGTTTTTCTGCATGAGGTATGAGAGCAAGTACTTCCACAAAGAACATCCCAAAATCTTAGCAAGCATTATAATCATTCCAATCTAGTGTCTCCTAAGGTCTGCCAATGCACTGTCTCCTGTGTGCTCAGAACAGCAGGCCTAAAGTTTCCTGAGCCATTATCTCCACACACCATATCCCAAATAAACTGTCATCCATTCCTCTTTGAATTTGTTCTGTGGCAGGAATTTGTTCTGTGGCAGCAACTTGTCTTGGCATGAAGTCTTCGCCATATGGACACTAGAATATCTTCTTTGACCTTGACCTCAGAATAAGTGCTACCAGAAATGTGCAGATAATGTCCTCCTTTTCATTTCCAAGAGTGATGCTCCATGAATACAGCACGATCTGCTCTCCTGGTTGTGTCTCAGTGTATGGAATACGGTTTTCCCTTAGACGAGGTGTTCCGCTAAGAGCATGTTGTCTGCAGCTGGCTGGGAACTGGGAAGCAGGATCACTGACAATGGTTTATTTGGCATAGATCTTTATTTCAGGAATAAATAAATCGAACAGCTAATTTTAGCATATTACAAGCACATTGCTTATAACTGTCTCTCACTATGTTACCCAGTCAGTGGTTTCATTTTCTGGATGCTGTGAATTAACAGGGGGTTGGGGGAGGAAAGATAAGGTGTATTTTGTTGGTTGAAGAATTCTGTGCTGTTCTGGGTCAGAAATCAAAGTTAGTGATTAAAGTAGAGGGTTTAGCTGGGTTGGAGGAATAGGTACTGCTCCTTTGGTCAGCTTTGCTGCATGTGGATGGATGTGAATGATGCACAGGATTCAGAATAAACACATTTCATGGCATCTGCATCTGCCCAACGTGCAGCACAGAGCCCTAGGGCCCAATGGACACCTCATCAGAGATCTTTCATTGTCTCAAGCCCCTGCCTTCCTTTTCTGCTGGTGCCCATAACAGGTATTCTTCCCAAGCAGGGTAGAACCAAATGGCCTAACAATGCTCATAGAGGAAGCTGGCAAGCCTGGAAAGGGTGGAGAAGGGGGCAGGAAGGTTCTCCACAGTCTTAGCTGGAAGGTTTGGAGTCCTGCAGCTTTGATGAACTCGTGTCCCTGATTATTAAGACTGAGGCTGCATTTTTCACCCTGACGCTGAAATCCACACTAGCACAGTGCTAATGGTGCCATCTGATGATGCTCGGTGGACTGTGCAGAATGGATTTATTCCGTGTGCTTCCTAGTGGGCAAAGTTCCACATTACACTCGACAGCTTCAACATATGGAAATGGTGATGTGTGAGTGATGTGGTCCCTGCATGTCACACTAACTCACGGTGTATTAGCCCTGCATCCCGGGGAGGCTTATGCTGCTGCAGCTGCCCATGTCCATTATCTGGACTAGGGATAAATGGAAGAATTGATGGTTCCTGGTGGTGTGAATCTGGTACTTCATGAGATGATGTGCACTACAGAGAGTGGAGGAGACAAATTGCATACAATCCAGTTCCACAGCACATGAGAGCACAGAACAGGGTACCACCATTTGTACATGGGTGCAAAGGGCAGTTGTGTTAGATTTGAGTCAGTCCCTTCATAGTTGCCTGACTTTTAAAGATGGCTGTGATTTTCTTCTTGTTTCTTTGTGTTTTCTTGTTCATTTTTAGCATTTGGAGGTTGTCAACGTCTCATACTCCAAAAGAAGTGACTAGATTGTCTGGAATTGCTCAGTAAAGGGCAGCATATATATAACCCAGGAAGCCTTCTCATCAGACATCCCTTCTTGACCTAATTTTCAGCAAGGGCTAAGCAGCTGCTCTCTCAAACCCCAGATTGCTTAATGACATCCAAGACTGGAGGCAGCCCAATTTAGGGTTTTGCAGCCAAAGGAATGACTGAGGACCCCCATAGTGATGCAGACCATTGAGCTGGAGGCCTCCTAGACAAAACAAAGATGAAAAGATCTTTTGTTTCTACCCCTAAATGCTTTGTCTATGCCTATGGCACTTTAAAGCACTCTCCTGAGTCCATACTCTCCCTCTTCTCCACAGATTCCCTGTGATCTTCCCATTCCCACCTCGCTTCTTCCACAGCCATGGGGCCACCATGGATTTCCCTTTCCCTTCCTACTTCCCCAGAGAAGCCAACAAAGTTGGATGCTAACTCTGGATATGGGAGGTATCCCTTCCTGCCAGACGCACAAGCCGTGCCATTCCCTGCCCGCTGATCCCTCCCTGGTGTCTCACCCTCTCTCTGTGCTTCTTCCTCTAGGTGTTCTACTGATCTTGGCACTGACAGAAGAGCTGGTGTTTTCTGTTCAGGTACTGTCTCCCACTGTCTCCTCCTCTCAGGGCTTCCCGATGAACACTACCACTGTCACAGCCATGGGAACAACACCTCGCCACAAAGACCACCACGCAGCAGAGCCCCTTCCCACCTCTGCTCACACCATGCCCCATTCCATCAACGTGGTGGAGAAAGCCCCTTCCACCGGGCAAAAGCAAGCGAGCAGCCCTCGCCTCGGCGACAAGGAAACCTATCATTTACACAACCAGAGTGCTTTGTACTCGGGACAGACTCGCCCCAAGGGGAAAATATTCCAGGTTTTCAAAGGCAACTTCACAGAGTCCTCAGAGCCTTACCTAAAGACGACCCTGCACTCTCCCTTCCCTACCCTGAGGAGCCCTTTCACAGACCACCCCTTTCAGTCCCAGACCGCAGCATCCAGTGATCCGAATGGCATGGGGCTGGCAAGAACTACACACTCGGACCCTTCACCCCACCGCAGCACCTCGGGAAGCCTTAGGGAAGCAGAGCGAGGCGACGGGGCCGAGCTAGTGCTGCAGGAGGCAGATTTTGCCACCACAACTGCTGGACCATCAACCGATCCTGAAGCGGTGTCGGTGCCTTTTAAACCCACCCACTACAGCGTATGGGATATGCTGAGCAAAAACAACTCTTGGGTAACCTTGAACCTCAGTACTAATGTCCCTCTGTTTGCTGGCCCTGGATCTGCAACAGCAACAGCGGGGCACTCGGTTCAGACCAGTTTTGATGTCAGTGTCTCCTCCCCGGCAGCGGGAGACCCCAAGGGACCCTCTCCAACACAGCATGGGATGGTGACCAACGTGACCTTGCTAAGCACTGCTCTCTCCGCAGCTCCTGCCACCAGGTTGTCCAGCTCCATTTCCACTGCTGGCTCCACAGCCACAGGGAACTTCCTAAACAGACTGGTTCCTGCCGGGACCTGGAAACCTGGAGTGCAAGGAAACATCTCCCATGTCACCGAGGGGGACAAGCCCCAGCACAGGGCAACCATCTGTCTCAGCAAGATGGACATTGCCTGGATCATTCTGGCTATCAGCGTACCTATATCCTCATGTTGTAAGTTAACTGCTGCTTTGTTCTGCTTTCTCTTTCCATGACATTCAGATTTCAGCCCATGATTCAAGGAGGAGGTGGTGAGCTAACAGAGGAGGGTGGCTTGAGATGGATGAGGAGCAATCGCTAGATAGAGACCACATTCACTGACCAAAGTGCTTCAAAAGGCAGAGCTGAAATGTTTATACTCAAAGCATACTTGCTCTGTTGCTGTTAGAAATCACTTAGTCACTCTGGGCCTTCATTTGAGGGTATAACACGAGGCTGAACAACTCCAGAAGGTGAAGCACCTTTACTTCAAAGCATTTAGGCTGGTGACCAAAAGGTCGTACCAGTGTTTAATCTAGGAACTGCTATATACTGCCCTGGAATTGGATTTAAAAAGCCCAGTGCTAACCCAAAGGATTAATGCCAGTTGTGATGACTGATACCTGAGGAGACACAGGTTTTCCAGGGCAATATTCCATTGCAGGCAGTTCATGAACTATCAGGTTTTAATGTCTGATATCCAAAGTGCTGGCTTCCTCCATTTGAATTCCAGGGAGCAGGAAGAGTTTGAAATCCTGGTCTTTGGGCACCTGTGAGAGCAGGGCAGGTTGGGTTCCCAGAGCTGGCTTTAGGATCTCAGCATTTGACCCAGGTACAAAGCCCACATGGGACATGATGAGAAAGCTGGGTGCTGGGTGTCCCCTGCTCAGCTGGGGTGTGTTGGCAAGCTGGCAATGTGTTCTGTGGGGTTTCACTGGTGCGGGGTGTGATGATGCTGATCTGTCTGGCGTGGAACAAGAACCAACATTACCCACCCTTTGCTGCCTGAGGAGCCATAAAAGAGGAGCAGCCACCAATACTGAGTATTAATTCTGTTACATACAGCTATGGGCTGTACTGAGGGCATCAGCGAGGTGAGCTGACCGAGCCAGTCCCACACACAGCTTACCCCTGCTGCTGTCCCCTGCCCTCCCCAAGGCACAGCCTCCTGATCCTGCCCCTCTCCTTCTGCCTGGGCCTCCCCTGGCGCCTCCCTGAGACACTTCCAGATTGCTAAAACCTGTTCATTTTGCTCTTTGGTACTTTCTGTCCACCCAGGGAGCTGACTCAGCACCCTGCAGGGTCAGACCTGGAGCCATGAGGCTGCAGGAATACACACCTGGAGAGGGAGCTGCACTAATCCATGCCAGTGTATTGGGTTGGCTCAGCACTGTGTGTTAGACTTGCACCTCTGGGACCCTCAGTTCTGCTATTCCAGTTGTGGTTAAAAACATGAGTGAGAGCAAAGCTTAAATCTAAAAGATGGGCAATCAAAGAGACACCAAAGCAGAAGTGTGAATGCATGCTTCTGCAGCAGATAGGGAGGAGAACCTGGGATATAGCAAGCACATGATGAGAAGCAGCAATATTTGATTTGCTGAGCAGTGCTTTGTCTGTCAATGAGGAAATAGAGGATCAAATAAATTCTTCCAAGCATTATGTTTTAAGCCAATATTCAGGAAGCAAACTGATCTGGAGAGAAAGCATTCAAAGTACTGTGTGCAGTTCTGGTGTCCTCAGCATAAGAAGGACATGGAGCTGTTGAAGCAAACCCATGCAGGGGGTTGGAACTGGATGAGCTTTAAGATCCCTTCCAGCCCAAACCATTCTGTGAGTCTATTATTAAATACAAAACACAATGTAGCATCATAGAACACAAGCACAGGAATCATAACCAGTTTGTAAACTGATGTATGTTTCTGCCTGAAGTGTGCCACATATGAGCTAATAACTAATGATAGTAATTATTATTGCTGTTATTGTTAATAATAACAACAATATGATGAGTCTGTTGGCAGGGCTTCTAACCCACTGGTTAAATAGTGTTTAAACTCTTCTTATGTGCCGTAACAGGATGTGCCTGTTCTGTTTCTAGTAGTTGTAAGCTGCACTGTGTAAGCAGGGTGAATGTTATTTGGATAATGATCTCTACCAGCTCTAACACAACTGAGTGTTTAAATTATTCCAGTATTGAAGTCCTGCTTTCAGGACCAGATTTCTGAGGATGCTCTTTAGTGGGACTCTCCTTTTACAGTCCTCAGACGTATTTCAGAGTTGAAATGAATGGTAGGCAGGCATTTAAATGGGCATTTTTGGGATCTGCTTGAAATGCCTCATCCAAGAGTTGTGCTGTTTCACCTGTGCCATGCTAAGTGCTGTTGTACAGTCAGTGCTTATTCCTAGAGAGAAGAAAAGCAAGTTGTAATACCAGAAATGCTGTTACCCAGAGGCACATGTGTCAGTCATGGCTCCCCTCTGTGCTGCACACCTGAGGGACACTTTATTTCCTGACCCTCGGGTATCTGTGTATCTTCAGGCGTAAGTGTGCAGGGTCCATTGTACAGTATGGGCTGTACATTGTACAGTATACAGTGTATGGTATTGGATGTATGTTATACACTGTACGGTATGGGGTGTACAGAATGATATGGGGTGTATGTTGTATATTGTACACTGTAAGGTATGGCGTGTATGGTGTAGAGTGTACAGTGTATGGTGTTGGGTGTAGGTTGTACAGTGTACACCATATGGTATGAGGTATACGCTGTACAGTGTACACCATACGGTATGGGGTGTAGGTTGTGCAGTGTACAGTATGGGGTGTATGGTGTACAGTGTACAGTATTGGGTGCACGTTGTACAGCACCAGCTACCAAGAAGGAGAAAAATGACTGCTACTGCTGAACCCGGGCCAGCCCTGTATGGTATGGGGTATACACTGTACAGTGTGGGGTGTACAGTGCACACTGCGCGGTGTGGGGTGCGCGTTGTACCGTGTGGGGGTGCATGGTGTGGGGCATGCGAAGGGGACTGTCGCCACCTCCCGGGCACAAGCGCCTGCAGCTGAGGACTGACGGCCCCACGCTGCCATTGTCACTGCTGATGCCGAGAGATGGATGGAGACCACAGCCATTGGGATTTCATTTCCTCTTCAAGGGGTGAAAACGTTTAAGGGAGAGGCTCTCACAGCCTGCGGGCATGTGCTGAGAAAGCGCTGTCCTGCTCCAGGCTTGGGATGCTGGAATGAGGAGGGATCTCGGATATAGAGCCTCGGCTCCATGCTCTTAAATATCTGAGCTGTCTTAGGAGGGAACAAGCCCCCAGGCAGGGAGGTTGGCAGCACACCCTGGAAAGAAGTGGAAGGAGGTGATGAGATGCAACCAGAACCTATGAAGAGATGCAGAGATGCAGGAACCTTATTAACTGGCTGTTGTCTTGCAGAGATGCCTTTCTCCATATCCCTCCTCTCCGTGAGGGGTGATGGGGAGGCTGGAAAAGCCTTTCTTATCGGAGGGCTTGTGGGGACAGCTTGTGCTGCCCGAAGTCCTTGGAAGGGAAAGCTCAGCATGGTGCTGCAGGGACACATCCGTCCTGCTCCAACACGTGGACCAATTGCTGTGACACCTTCTATTGACAAGCTAAGTGAAAGCCTGTGGCCATTTTAGCTTCCATAACAAGAGAAGTGACCTGCTAGAACGTGGCTACAGGAGCTCTTTGAAAGAAGTACCTGGAATGCTGTGCTTCTCCTCATGTGCTTTTTCCTTCTTTCCTGACTGGAAAGACCCTGCCAGGCCTCCTCGTTGTGCACCTAAGAGCAGGAAGCAGCAGAGAGTTTGTTCAGCATCGCTGTACCCTGGCATCTGAGCCCCACTGAGGACTGGCAGTTCCCTCCAGCCATGCTGGTGGCACGGCTCAGTGATTATAAGCAGTAGCCTGAAGGGCCTCAGGAGTTCACCTGTTTAAATAAAGGATGTGATGTAGCCTCCCTGTCCTTACAGTACATGTTTCTTTAGGACACATAGGATTCTGAGTCCCACTGAAATCCCTTAAAATGCTAGCCAGAAAAGTAATTCTTCCAATAGGAATGTGTGAGCCGTGTCTGCTACATGGGGAAATCATTTCACCTTCTGGTACCTCACTTCCCTGGTATAAATAACAGGGGTAATGTTGCCTGTGCCATTTGAGGGCTGCAGAAATGAAGGGTTCTGTATCACTGCATCCCCAGAAAAGCAAAGTCCCACATAACACCGATAGCAGCATTTTTGGCTTGTCACAGTTGAGGTTGGTTCTGCAGCGTCCTTCAGGCAGCCTTGACCATTTTTGTGCCCATGCATTCGTACGTGTGTAGGTCCTGCAGTGAAGAACAAGGCACAGTATGTATTCATTTGAACCCCCACCGTCCTGGTCCTTGGGCTGCCAGTGCTTGTGCCTCTGTAATTACAGAATGACACCATAGAACGTGGGAGAACAGAGACTTGCAAATCAGATGCGCAGAAGTGAATTCATTCAGGCAGTTCTGCTGACACGGGAGAACGCGAGAGGAAGGCTGAGCCCCCGAACACTGGCGTCAGCAGAACTCAAAGAGTAGGTGAAGAATTGCCTTGGACCTAACCCCACTTAGCTCACATTTCATGCACTGGGATGCTTTCCAATACCAGCTTCATCACTTGCTTCCTGGGCTGAAGCAAGAGAGATCCCAAGCCCTGGGTGTAATCCTCAGGTGTGAGCTCAGGCTGAGCTGGAGAAGAGCCTCCTGCCTCCAGATGAAAGCAGCTGTGATCAATAACCCAACCCACTGACATCTGTATCATAGCTAAGCTATAGATAGATATATATATACACACACACACATGCTATATACTATATCCTATATAATATATACGATATACTCTATGCTACATACTCTATACTACATACTATATACTATATATATACACATATACTTATGTATAGTATACTATATGTACAACAATAGATGGCCCCAGTAAGTTAAGGAAATTGAAAGGGACTTGAATCCTCACTATTGTAGTCATTGAGGCAAGGGTGCTGTAGAAACACAGTTAATGTCATGATCTGCAGGCATAGGGAGAAGTAAATTAACAACCTATGGTCTGAGCATTTCCTTCAGGTCTGTTAACATCATGTTCTGTGTGGGAGCTGGAGAGTGTGGGAAAGGGGTATGCAGCTATGTAAGACTGGTAAACTATTGAAGTGAGTTGAAAGGAGAGACAGAAGACTATCAGGAAATAATTGTAGGGAGTTGATATGATCTCGTTACACTGCGTTTATGAAGCCCGTGTTAAACATGGAGTATAATCCTGATGGATTATGGTTTTTAAAACATTGGAAGATTAGGAAAGAGCCTTGTGAATTATTTAAGAGCTGAGAAATGCAACATAACCACATTGGTGTCACGTTGTAGTCCAAGCAGAGGCTATAGCCCACATTTCTGGTAGCATAGAGAAAGCTTTTAAGGCAAAAGGAGATTGAGGAAGTGGTGATTGAAGCTGTATTTAGACAACAAGGAGAATAAAAACATGTCCCCACAATGGAAACTGAGCATTAAAACAAACTCTGTGGGAATGGGATGGATATCTGGAAACTCCATGTCCTTAAATGATGCTGGGTTTGAGATGTGCTCTACCTTAAATACAGCTTGTGGTTAACAGGGCAAAGTCTCCTGGTGTGTAGATGTTGTGCAGGAGAAGTGGGTCATGGACATGTTCCCACCAGCCCCAAAACCTGTAAAGCTGTGAGAACCTCATGTCTCCTGCTTGTGGGATGTGTTATGTCCTGTGCCAGTGCAGGGGGTAGGGGATGGACAACAGATAATGCACTTGTAGGGCCAGAAAGAAGCAAGTGTCAAGAGTTGGAGCTTGTCAGCTGCTCAGCCCCTGAATGCATGGGTTGAAAACCAGAGAAGAGCTAGTCCTTTTCCTGGCCAAAGGGTTGGCCATCTCTGAAGCAGAGATGATACATGGCAGCACTGAGCAGCAGCACTTTCTCCTCCATATGGGGACATCACATAACACAGCAGCAAAGATAAGCAGGGTACCACAGCTACTCTTTCTCCCTTCAGCTCTCTTGTTGTTGCTGTTGCCATCTCTCCCTCCCAAGCCATCTCTGCCCTCTATCTCCATCCATTTAATATATCCTAGCTGCCCATTGCAGCTGCCTCTCTGGAAAGAGGTTTTTTTCTGTAATACACATAATTCTAATTGTGGGAGCACATAGGTCTCTGAGAGTATTGGTAAAGCTGTACCCTGTTCCTAGGAATGTTCTGGAATAGATCAGTCCTGTGCTAGTTACATTAATTTCACTAAATTATACCCTAAAAGGGTAGTTCATATAAGATAGAAATAGCCCTATTCCAGCCCTGCTGTCCTCTCTCTCTCTTAAATCTGTGCTTTGAGTTGGTGCAGCTTTGGAAGGCAGCCTTCTACTAAAACATGTTGTATTCAGGGGATCTCAGGAACCCATTTGCCGTGGGTTTCTATCCATTTGCTTATGTGTGCTCTAAGGTTGGAGGCCAAGAGTGTAATTAAGGGAGAGAGCATTACTGCTGTAGAGCAGCCATATCTGCACATGGCAAGGCCATTTCCTGCTGCAATAAGAAGTCTCTCTCAACTGCCACCAGCTTTCCAGCACCTAAAACCCAAATCTGATACTTCTCTGTCAGCAGCCACAACATTTTATAGCTGGAAAACCTCAAGTTCCCAAGCCATTTGCACAGCAATCGAGTTGGCTTTACTGGGGTTCTCATATCCTCACAAATGCTCTGTGCTTTAGGGAGCACTTGTTGATGCGACACTGAAAAGCTCCAATTTGTTGCCTCTTGCCAGCAATGGGGAGGACTAAAGGTAGGGCCTGCTTCACTTTCTGATCTTAAGGAAGGATGGGACACGGAGAGGGCAGAGGCAAAGTAGGGATGCAGCCCTTGAGGAGGATGGGCAGTTCTGGTGGCCCCCATGGGGTGCCTGCTAACAGGCACAGCAGCAGGAGTCGTGCTGTCAGCAAATGAAGTTACTGGTGACAGAAAGACTGAAGCAATATGAGTCAAAGCTAATAGTCAGTGTGATGGTGACCTGCTTTTCTGAGGCCTGCAGGAGCAGCGCGGGGGATATTTCCATTAGTTTCGGGAGAAGATTTATGGCCTCAGCTCACCTTGCCCTTTGAATGAGACATAAATTGCCTGAACTCAAACCCATCAGGGTTTTTTTTCTTAGTAGCTCATTATTTGGTTTTAAACAGAGCTCTAGCCTTGCACTTCTGTATTGCCACTTTACCCATGGCTTATGGGTGGCTGCAGTGTTTGTCCGAACACGCAGAGCAGCTCTGACCTCTCTGCAGTCTGGTCTTGCCTCTGGGTTATCATTCTAATAAATAATTTTGGCTGTAGCTGAGAAAATCACATCTTTTTCTGCTTCATGAATATTTTATCTCTTCTCTTCTACCACCAGGGGTTTAGAAAGAAAGGGGTGAATTTACAGCAGGGCATTGCCTGTATAAATCAGGGTTGGTTCATTCCACAGGTGTAAGATAAGCACACAGCGTATGCATTAATCCTCTGAGCAGAGCGTGGTACATGCCTCGGCTTCTGCCTGAGCCAGGACCAGTGGGAGCAGCGAGTTTGTTACAGTGGGCTTGCCTGTCTCTTGTAAAAGTGCCAGGATCACCCATCTGAATGGCAGCAGGGATGACTGAACAGTTCCAGAAAACAGCATTCCGCTTTGTGTTCGGAGCGTTATCCCGGCTGGCATCTCTGCCAGGACACCAGAGGAGATACCAGGGGGGACCAGACAAGTTCCACTTCATCTTCCCTCACTGCTCTGCTTTAAGCTGGAGTATTTCAGATTGCAGGAGCTTCAGTGGGCTCCACAGATAAGAGAAAAAGGCAGGCTCAGAAACTGCTGCTGCCCAGGGAAGTGTGGGGAATGGATTACACTTATCAATAGATCCCACATCCCGATAGAGCTGACGGAGACAGGCAGGAAAACCCCAGCTCTGGGGGAAATGCTGCACTGGAAGCATAAGCTATGTGAGACAGGTACCAGAGGGGATCTCCGTGCCACCTCATCCCGCTCAGGAGCCCATCTGGTCACTGATGTTCTGGAGCATGGTCACAAAGTACCCAAAATCTAAGTTACAAATGGAAGATGCCAGAGGCAGGGATCGGTGTCATTTCAGCGCAGAAGCTTTTGGTGTTGAAGGCGTGCAGCTACCTGCATGTATTAATTTGGTGTCAGCCTAGGACACGTCTCTCACTGCCCATTTGCTAATGTGCTCATTGCTGAAGTGTCTGAACACATAAGAAGCAGAAGCGATGTGCACAGCAGCATCCTTCACAGTCCCTGGGGAGAGCCCTCTGTCCTACAGGGTCTATAAATCCCTGCTTAGGTATTAAAATGCCATCAGCTACCAAAGCTTTTCCTTAGCCTGCCAGCCACATCTTGGGGATTATAAACTCACATCAAAAGGGAAGCAAAACCTGATCTTTCTGCCAAGCCCAAAGTTATCCACTTGGCCCAGATTCTGACTTAATTGTATGGGGTTTGGTAGGAGAGAGCTAGATCTGACCGAGAATGAATCATATGAACAAAGGTCACCAGCCTTCCCTTTAAGTAACGTAAAAACCACATCCATGGTACTGATGAGTCCTTATTGAAAGGAAATAACCCCATTTTTGACATGTTTCTATTGACAGCAGTTCTGCTGACAGTCTGCTGCATGAGGAGGAAGAAAAAGACATCCAACCCGGAAAACAACCTGAGCTATTGGAACAATGCTATTACCATGGACTACTTCAACAGGCATGCTGTAGAGTTACCGAGAGAGATCCAGTCACTGGAGACTTCAGAGGTACGTGCACGTGCAGGGAAACAGCTTTTTGGGAAGGACTCTCCCCTACACATGTATAGCGTGTATGAATTGCCATCCTATTCCCAGCTCTTGCCCATATATTCCATATTACTCTGTGGTCATGGGACTTAATCACCTCTAGGTGACTTTGTTCCTGAGTTTCTCTTCCTCTTGATCCCATGGCCAATGTCTGCCCCGTACCATGACTGCTTAAGGAGAGTTCTTTGGGCTGGCTTGTTGCTGACAGTCAGTCCTTCTGCTCTGTGTGCTGTGCATGTCCCACACAGCACCAGCTAAGGGGGGTAGTGGGACTTTATAATGCAGAGAAATGTTATGCATTTATGTCTCAGGAGCTTCTTCAATACCAGTTCAGGTGAGTGTTGCCAGTATATAAGCAAGTGAAACATGAATGGGAGTGTGTAATAGGAGTGTGTACTCATCAGCCTTTACTTAAGGGATCTGACTGGTTCAGTGGGATTATTCGTACATGTGCAGGTGATCCTATGGGTAGAAATGCATCCCTGGCCTCGGAGATAGAGAAGATTTGGCTTAGTTCAAAGGTATTTAAAACTTAGAAACAGTGGAGAGTTTGGGTTTATGCTAAAGAGCTTTTCAGATCAGTTAGCTACCAACTCATCTCATTAGAGACAAACAAAAGCGTTTAGAAAGGAACCTCTGAGATGTGACTAGACAAGCACTCACAGCCGCTTCATTAACCCCACTTTGCTGGCAATCATGTTGCTCAAGCTACGGCAGCAGTTGGTCTAGACTTACTGAGAATCAAATGATATAGTCACATATATACATGTAATATATTCACATATTCAAAAGCTGTCATCTGGGTCACATCATCTGTCTGAGGACGGCCACGAGGATGATCAGGGGCTGCAGCACCTCCTGTATGGAGACAGGGTGAGAACATTGGGGCTGTTCAGCCTGGAGAAGAGAAGCTGCATGGAGACCTCA
>JANHGB010067857.1:0-32767 GCA_026283785.1 Coracopsis vasa
GGGCACCCTGTGCCAGCGCCTCAGCACCCTCACAGGGAAGAGCTTCTGCCTAAGAGCTCATCTCAGTCTCCCTTCTGACAGGTTAAAGCCATTGCCCTTGTCCTACCACTGCATACCCTTGTAGCTAATTACTGGAGGTATAGCCTGAGTCACAAATCCCTTTTCAGGGTTTCTTTTTTCTAGAGTGGGAATTTACGGACAGTCATTACGGCATAAGCTAGATACCCCTGGGCAAGTAAGCATGGCCCTTATGATTAACAGTGCCACCAGCTGACCACTCCAAGTAAGGAAAAGCTATTAGTGACTGTTAGCTCCTGATGACATGGCCCTTCCCCATGCCGGCCGGGATGCAGGCGCTCCTTGGGCACAAGCAATCCAGGATGGTCTTTAATCACCCCTCAACCTGTTACTCCTCAGCCAGCATCCTGTCCAGAACACAGAAAGAAATAAAGCTGCCAAAAAGGGGGCATTTCCTAACTTCCATCCAATTAACTTTGAAATCACAGCTAGGATAAACTTATACTGATTTTAACATAATTATATAGACCTCTATGTATGAATGTGCACACAAAGCCCGTTTTGTTTTGCTTATAAACCCCCATGCAAACACATCCTCTGCATGGCTGAGATGCAGCTGTTACATTCCCAGCCTCAGCATACAGTGAATTTTTATGGCTGAGCTATAAACCTCTGAAAAATAAGGTTTATAATAGAAACCCTGACACCGTGTGAAATATAGCAGCACTGCTGGGTGCTGCTGTAATATGGCCCTAATTTATAAAGCGCGGAGGAATCCTGTTCCATTTTGAAACTTACAGACAGTAATCTAGAGAAAGGGGAAACCATGAGGAAAAATGGTCGTGTTGTCCGTGAGCTACAGCGTCTCGTCCATCCAGCCAGTCAAAAATCAAATCGGATGCCACAATATTTAGGCCGTGCACTGAATCCTGGCCTGTCACCAAATGAAAACATGGTGTATCCTAGGACAGGGGGATATTTCACAGAGCCATGTGCCATTTCCCATGCCTTCGGGCAGTATTTTTCTGAGTGAGTATTTGATATGAGAACACTGGAAGTAAAGAGAAAAATAGGAAGACGAGAGAAACACAACCCAAAGCCTCCGGTCTGGTTGACACAAGAGATGTTTCTGCAAGAGGGCTTCACTGTACTCCTGTTTAAATTGAAAGAAGTGGCAAAGCAGATTGTTTACTCACAGAAGAACACAAGTGCATCACTAAAGCTTAGGAAAAAGCTCTTGGTGCCCTGAGCCTCCAGCCCTGTGTTAAAGGAGGCAGTAATTCACGGGGCACTTCACTGCTCAGGATCTGGTTTGCTGCACTATAATGGACCAGAAACCTGTTAGAAATCTGTATGGTGACTCTGAAGGGCTAAAGCAGAGGTTTAAACCTTGGGATTTATGTCTGGAGAGTCACTTTGGGCCTCTTTGGCCATCACTGCCCTGGGATGCCTCTCTCAGCCTGGAGCAGGAGGAGGGAACTGGACCAACGGCTGTGTAATACAGCGATGCTCACTTGCAATTCTGGGAAGCAAATGGGAAACTTCTGGCACAGTGGTCAGGAATCAAGGCAAGCAGGGATGTTCTTTATCACTGGCACTCGCTCCAAAGCCTGCAAAAAAAACCCTTCTCCCCTACACATCAGAATTAACTCTTCCTAGACGCTGGGATCATCCCAATTGTTCCCAATGTTATTCCACAGCAGATGTGACACATTGGGGGCTCACAGCTCTTGGGTTTATCCCGCGATTTCCATTGTGGCAATCCCAGATTTCTTTCCTACTTCCTCTAAACTGTCTCCTTTTGCATGCTGAGCACCACAGGAGAATAAATCCACATTTACTGCACTTTTCCTGCTAAAACTACTTCCCAGTAGACTTGCTGTAACTCAAGCGCACTGTGCTCTTGTTGTCCATATCACTACCCATGGTATGGTAACATTTTACCTGCTGCAGGCTTATCCCCCCTGCTCAAGAGAGCCCCAAACCCTTGGGTCTCTTCATTAACAAAAAGCATGGGTTTGCCTGCAGAAGAAGCCAACAGAGAGCTGTGCTTCCCCCCAGACTTCACCTTCAGACACTGCAGGAATGTTCTGGGCTCGCCGGGATGCTGGGATCCAGGCATGCGAGGGGCTGAGCTCTTCATAAACTGTTAGCAGGCTAACGAGGGCATCTGCAGAAGGAACAGGCACTAAAACTGAAACTAGATCCAAAATAAATATCCCAGAGCTGGATTTCTTAAAAAAGATTCTGCTGAGCTATAGTTCCACATCAAATTTTTATTGAATGCATTTTCTACTGAGAATTTGGGCACTAAAACCAGTCAAAATCATATGAGAGGAGTATAAATTTCATGTAGAGTTTCCACTGCAAATACCCTTCAAACGAAAAAGCCAAAACACTTTTTAATCAAGCCCATTCCACACCTTGTCCTTCTTTTCCCTTTCCAGCAGGCTGGAAATCTGAGCCCCCAGGAAGCCTCTGTGAGAGGGATGCTCTGCTTGAAGGTCATGGAGGGGGGACACACACATTATCCACCCTTTGCCATGCCTAAAGATGGTGCCCAGGCCTGTAGCATGTATAGTAAAGCTATGATGAAGCTGACATTTTAAAGCCACTGATGTTCTTTTCTCCTGATGCTAATTCACACAAATCACTGTTAAACCCCAAACTTGACACCACTTCATTCCCCAGACTCAGAGCTGTCCCTCCAGTTACACTAGTCACATTAATTCCTGAATCCTTACTGGATTTCTTCTTTGATTCCACCCATCTTTATTTGATTCTAAACCCAAAAATGAGGGTTTAGTTCCGTGGAAGGACAATGTACAAGCAAGACTCTGGGTCACTTTGAGCTTGGAAAGACTCTAGGATCTAAAATGAAACAGAAAAGCTATTTGAGAGAACTTCTTTTAGCAGCTTCCCAGCATCTACAGTTGTAACTGCTTATCCCACTCAGATTCCTTTCTCCAAGGTTTCTAGATCTGTCAGCATAATGCATATATTACATGGGTCTAGAAACAAGCACCTTCTGGAACTCAAGTGGGTCTCTGACACCGTCCTAAATGCTCCTATGGCTGGTCCTCCCTGGATATCCAGTTACCTGGGCTCCTGAGCAGAAAATGACACTGAAGAGAAGGTCAATAAATGGCAGACAGGAGATGAGATCCCCTAATAGGTATAATTACTGTTGATCTGAGTGCCCCACTGCTCAGGTAGCAGGTTACAGGACACATTTGCTGTATTTTTCCATGGGAAAACGAAGGTTGCTACAGCATTTGGAGTGGATGCTATGAAATGTCTGGTTTCCTGCACCGACACTGCTTTAGTACAGAAAGCCCCGTGCGGTTACATCGCCTCCACGGAAACAAGTGACCTTGAAAGATGTTGCATTCATTTTTCTTTCTGCATATTTTTTGTGATGGATTTAATGTTCAATAAACCCGAAGAAATAACAGCATTTGAGGCTCGAGCTATTTGTGCAAGTGCCAAGCACTGCAGGAGGAGTTCAGGGCTGATTTCTGCACCTCGCTCAACCCATTCACAGCAAAACTGATGCCGCAGCTCCATTCTCTTCACTGTAGGCTGAGAAGGGGATTTATTTTCTATGCGGATTCCTTTCCCTACGAAGTTTTACACCCTGCATGTGATGCAGATTCCTAGCAGGACAGATGTGTGAAATGCAGAAGCACAGGATGAGCAAAATTTGACTGATGTGTTTCAGAAAGTATTATTCTGCAGCTTTTAGTCTGTGATGCTTGTTATAGGTGGCCCCATGAGGTCAGTCAGAGCATTTAATACCCGTTGTTCCTAACAAATCCAGTACTAGTGATGCCAGCCAGACATATCTGTCCAACACAAATACCATCCTGCATGTCCCAAGGACTACGGGCAGACAATACATAAGCGATGTGCTCCACATGTGGCACTGGGTCATGGGCAGAGTGACCATCACTTGAGCTGTGCTCACACCACCCATCCCTGCCGCTATCTGACGGTTTCACTTGCTGCAAGGAGATCAGAAATACCTTCAGCATTCCTCAGGAGCCTTTTGCAGTGTTTGGTTGTAAAAGGAGGACAATATGAAGACATACTCAATCCAACAGACTTCTTTTGTGCTGGTTACGTTATCAGGAAATCCACTTCCCAGGGAAGAGGCCATCCCATTTTACAGAGACTAAACTGATAAAAACCTCAACCTCTATTTTACTCCATCTAAATTGTGCTTTCTTTGCTGCTGATGGCTAACAACTCCAGCGCGAGCTAGCAGGCTGTCAGATGACATACGTCTTGCAGCAGCATGAGGAGAAGATGCAAAGAGGCTGACATTTAACTGAAACAAATGTATGACAAGAAAAATCTTGCACTTTTTCCTTGACACAGAACATGATGCCCTGAGGTACGGCACTTGTTCGGGAGGGAAAAACCATTTAGGTCCTTCTCCTCCAGCTTTTGCCCCGTCACTAATACATTAAACTAACAAACAGTCATGGATCGGCAAGAGGGATGCAGTGGTAAGGGTGGCAGCTGCAGGAGGTGACTGGGATGGGTCCTCATGCAGGGCAAGACACAGGAAGCATCGCTGGTCACTAACTGGGGGCATACACAAGACATCAGTGTCAGCTGAAGGCGGCCATTCGATAGACAGGGAACAGACAGATACTCCTTCAGAAACGAAAGATGATTTTGAGAATAAAAGCAACTGGGGTAATAAGCGAGGTGTTCACACCAGCAGAAGGACAGCGAGAAAAGCACTTGGAACTGCAGGCACCTGGGAAGTGATTTATCCAAAACGCTTACAAAAGCGTGCCTTAACAGATAAAACACAAACGGGGCAGATCCCTGCAGGCCAGAACGCTGCATATTAGAGGGAAAAAATACCCTGCATTAGAAGGAGAGACTCGAGCCTTGGCAGCGTCTGCTGCACGTCCCCCGCTGCCCACGCCAAAACGAACTCCAAATCTCTAAACTCAAACTGCAATTTGCTTCACTACAGAATTTCCAACCCAATCCCCAATTACGCCTCTCCGGAGAGGGTGAAACTTCAGCCGAAGGAATAATACATTCATCGACACCTGCAGACCTAATAATTGACCAGGGAGGATGTGGATGAGATCAGCAAAACTGCTGCATTGCTACTGCAAGCTTCAGTGTCCTACACCAGCAAACAGCTTTGCTCCTGCAAGGTGCATAATTTAATAAACCATTAACTCAAACCTGAGGTGAAGTAAATTCAGCGTATTATACATTTCAAAATAGCATTAGAATTCAATTTAAGTGTCACAAAAAGCCTAATCCTCAATATACAGAGCATATTAATAAGTATCTTGGAGCCTCTGGTTTGATTTAATTTCCAGCCGAGCTGTGCTGTCGCCTGACTGCGATCCCTGCACCAGGATCTCTCAGTGATGGCATCACTGCTCCAGCCCGGAGCAGAACAGGAGGAGGCAGGGTCCTGCTGTCTGGGGTACCCCTGGGTGAACACATGAGTGTACGCTTGAGCAAAAGCCATCCAGCTTCACTGGTGTCACTTCTGGGTGCCACTGTGAAGAGGTCAATGCTCCCCAGCGATGGTGTAAAGTGCATGAGAGCCCAAGCACGGAACCTGCTTCCCATTTCCACAATCGTCCATGTCCTGGACTGTTTCACATCACCCCTGTAATTCCTCCCTTCTATCAGTAACCCCAGCACGTCCCACAGCAGTTGGGGAAATGCATCTCTCCTCTAAATGACAACAGATTATTTAAGCAACAACTAAAGCACTCCGACTGCTTTTCACTTTGCTCGCATTAACGTCAGTCTCCTCATATATCTAGGGAACGAATCCGGGATTTTCTTTAAAATGGTGGAGAGCTGTACAAAAATAGCAGAGAGCTGCTCTGAAAATAAAGTTATGTGCTTGAAAGGGCTGGAAATTGTTTTTTAATCACTGGCGTCTTTCTCCTGGCGTATAATCCGCCGGCTCCACGTTCTGCGTTCCCAGGCAATTCCTCAGGAAAAGGCAGCAAGTGTGTTAATAAATAATTTACACAAACATTACAAAAGATAAAGCGCTCCTGCTCACATGTTTCCAGCCTCCGACATACCAGTTCATTTGTAATCCTCTCCGCCTCCCCTTGGCTGGAACATCAGCAGAGGGTTATTGCTTGCTTTTCTCCGCAGCCCCATCTTACTCATCCCGCAGGTGTCAAAACACATCTTTGCTTTGAAGGTATCCAGACAGATAAAAGGGGCATGGCCCAGCCTGAGTCACGAGCTCAATTTTATCTACTGCAGATTTTTGTCATAAAAAGACGTTTTTCAGGAAAGCAACATCCTGATTTATTTTCATGGTCTTGAGCGTGGAGATGGATGTTAAACGCAGCCGTGTTGCTGGCTCTCCCGGGAAGCAGGGCTCCTATGGAAGCTGTTCCCTCCAGCACTCTGTCCTTCCCCAGGACATGCTCTGTGAAGCTGAACAGGGTGAGTTTGGAGCACGCTGCACAGGATGGCTTTGTTCTTAGGAAGGAGACTGCCAGGAGGAAGAAAGGTTGTGATGAGCACAGCCAGATGGAAGTTAGTTTTAGTGAAGGTGGACACTCTATGGAAAGCTAACATGAGTGAGCAAGTACAACCTGAAGGAGGAGAAACCAAGCAAAAATAGCCTTCAATTGGAACAGATCCTCTCTGTGCCTGTATTAAAAAAAGACTGTAAGACTGGAGGTGGGTTTCAATGGATGCAAATCAGGGGACAAGAAAACGACTGGGAAACAGTATTGTTCACTGGGATCACCCCCAGGCAAACCACTGCCTGTACCCAAGTGCCATCACCAGGGCTGCTCCCCTTCTGGAAGCCCTGGAATGGCTGAGTGCTGCTATGCCCATCCTCCTTGGCTTGCCCAAGCCAACCCTGTGTTGCCAGGGTTGCTCCATCTGCCAGGAGCTCCATGTGCCAAGCACCTTCAGGTGAGCATCTTGGCCAAGAGGAGCTGCACATCCACGAGCTATGAGCTGGAGACAGGGACGAGCTGTGAGCAGCATTTCCATCCGAACAGGAGACACTGCAAAGGCAGCAAGTGCAGGGAGAAGAGAGCGGCTGTCACCACGAGTGACTCTCGGTGCCCATCACCAGCGCTGGCAGTGACAGTGGCCCCGGATGCCTCGGGGAGACTCAGGAGTGACTGGGATGGAGATGACGAAGAGCAGAGCCTCAGCAGCTGGCTCCGATCAAAGAGGAAGGGTTCCTCTCAGGTTTCTGATGCTGAAGGCAAAGGACAGAGGTCTTCCAGCACTGCAGCGCCATGGCTTTTGCTTCTTCTTTATTTGGCTAAGACACTGGAGTGCAGCAGAGCAAGACATGAATTGTTATCATTAAAGCTATCTCAGATGATAGTTAAAACAAAGTGCTTGGGCACTCGTGCTAAACAGAACTTGAGTTTTACGCAATGTGGCACCTTCTAAACCTATTTAACTGTTCACCCCACTGTTAAACAGAGCTTTGCCATCGATGTCTGGCAGAAGTGGGTATCAGAAGCACTTCTTCTGTGGCAGCTCTGAGCCTCTCCAAGGGGACACAGACTGGCCATGAAGACACATCAGAGGTAAACAGTGCTAAAGGCCATAGATCCCAAAGTGCTGGCACTCCTGGATGGGATCCTGGACCTTGGACCAGTCAGTTGCTACCCCAGGGTCACCCAGCCCATCTGCTGAGGGTCATCACAGCGGCATGCTCCGGATGCTGAACCACACTGGCGCCATTAGGTACCCTGTGCCACGCTGCTGTACTCCAATACACACTTAATTCATCATAGAGGCTGAAACTCACTTTGAGAAAATGTGCTGTCATAGCAGCAACAGTTTATATCCCCGTTAGCAAATATGCAGAGATTCATTATGCTGAGAGCCTAACTGACACCTTGCTCCCCAACACCACAGGACTGAAGTGCCCACATCCAGCGCACGATCCCCGGTGCTTTATTGCCCAGTCATTTCTATTTTACCCACATGAAAAATAAAACCCCATTACTAAGCAAAAGTCTCAGGAATTTTGATGAGATTGTAATGCTTCCAATTTGGGTTGAAAAAGACCAAAATTCTCAAGTTGGCTGTTGCTCTTCCAGCCAGGGATAGGGAAAATGCTGCTGATGCAGCACAAGTGATGAGACAGGGAATGCTGCCCTGCCGCGGCGTTGCCAAAAGGAAATGGGAAGGTTTTCTTCTTGCTTAGGACATAATGGAAAATTTGAGGCAAAATATACAGAATTAACACCAAATTTCTGCACTAACATGAATGAAACCTGAGTGTGTAAAATGCACATTGCTCCCATATTTAGGCAAATAATCACAGGAAAGACGGCGATATGAGAATCTCTGTCCCACTCATGAAGAACTGATATTCAGCTACTGCCTAAATCCACAACAAGTTTTTAGTATGATCCTATAGCAGAGTTTATGTACTTCATAACTAAGAGAAAGGGCAATGCCCTTTTTAATATATTACTTCTCATAACCACAGCACCTTAACACCAGCACTAAAAAGGTATCAGAATGTCAGGATGGAAAGTGATGCCTGTCCAACAAACTCAGGCTCCAGCTGTAGGGCGCAGGAGTGGAAGAGAGCAAGAGATACATCACTAGTAAAGATGAAGCTCTCCTTCAGTAACCTCTGCAAGCAGCAGCCTGCCCTGAAGCCTGGCACTAGAGTAATTCTAAATGCCTGGGGTGCCAATTACATGCTGCAGAAGAACACTGTGCTGTACTACTCAGCTGTGCCAATGTTTGAAAATTGTCTCTATCTGAGACTCCACGTTTTCCCTGCATTAGTCATCAGGAGTACAAACAGGGGCTTTTTCTTCCTCTTTTTTCATTGACAGAAAATCTGGTGCCATTGTGAAGGTCTAAATACACACAGGGTGTTTGCACACGCGTGTCCTGCTGGCAGCCAAACCAGCATCCCAGTAGCATGATGTGTGCTGAAGCCTGTCCAGGAGTTTGGGGACCTGCCATCCCTCATACCTATAAAAAGGCCTCAGCAGCACCATTCTGCGGTTGACTGACTGTGAATAGCCAGGGCACTGCTGCTTTTAGGATGCTAAAAGGTAATGCAAAGCAATAAAAGAAAGATGTGCTACTGAAGAGCCCTCCCCGGCGCCCCTTGGAGAGGTCATGTGCATCCTCAGCCCCATCTCCTCCTCTGCCTATCGCTCAGAGCATGATCCTCTGTTTCTGGAAATCAGGAAACTGAAAGAAAAACAAGAGAACCCAATGTAGGAAAACACCACCACCCCCATGATGGTTCCTTCACTCAGCAACAAGAGGTCCGTGCCAGTGCCCAGGGCTGGCCTGCCTCCTCCAGACACTACAATGCTTGCTCAGCATTTACAACATCTATTAAAAACACTAAAGGTGCCTGGGGAAAGGCAACGTTTAAAATCCATTATCAAGAACACCCAAAATGTCTCAAAAACATAAAACCCCATCAGAATGGAACAGAAGAGACCTCATGTATGGTGTCTCGCACTGCAAGCCCACCACCATGCCATGGTCTCTGCCCATTGCAGGGTAACTTCTCATAGCAGAGACTCAGAAAACTGCATTTTGCCCACAGACAGTTCAAGCTGACTGGATTTCAGTTCTTATCCTCTTGAGCAGTCTGCAGGGAGAAGGCACGTTGTGTCAATCATAAATGACAACGCAAAGTTGTTTAAGTAAGAAACTGGATACCACTGTAATGGCATTAATGGCTATAGCACGGTCTAAATGCAGGGGAGAGACTGATAGTCTCTGTGGCTTGTTTGAGTCTTGGCCTTTACGCTGAAAACACTGGTCAGAAAAGATCAAGAACAATTGCATGGGGATTTTTAATCAATATCTAACCTGACAATAGGATTTGGAGGAAGATCATCCCATAAAACACAGGCGGCATCACAGACTAATTGTATTTACTTTCTATTGACCAGAGACTCGCAGGCAGAGCACTCCATTCCCCAGGAAGGTGTTACACGTCTCTCAAACCAGTGAAAATCACCCATTTGCTCTGTAAACTAAAAAGCCCAACATTTTGTTGGAGGTTAATGTTAGACATTGCCCTCTCTGTACCCATTTTGGAGTATCAAAGTCATTTATTGGGTGATGCTGAAGTAGAAGACTGAAGCAGATGCACAAAGTACCTTCTTTCTCTCTCTTTCTGGTCTCACTCCCCCTAAATTCACTGTGGATCTGAACACAGACATTGTGCAGATGTTAGAAAAGCATCGTCTATTCCTGGCCAGCTCTTTTCTCTCCGGCTGCATAACCTTGAGCGCATGATTGAAGGATGCCCATTATGCCTGGGAGTTGCTGTCATGAATCACAGACCCCCATTCCTCCCACAGCAAATGCACACTGTGTCCTTGTTTCTCAATACCAGTATACCACATCCAAAATGTTCTGTATCATGTTTTATAAACAGCCTCATGAGAAAGATACTTCCCACCCACTCATCTCAACCCAAAGCAGTTATCAGAGCAAAGAGGATGCCTGAACATCAACACACACCCTCCAAACCTGAGCAAGCCAGACCTCAGGGTACAGGTAAGAAGGTGTTATGGTGCTGTAGGGTGCTCAGTGGGAATTTAGTTTCCTTTGAATTCCTGTGTCACAGCATCCACCACGGCACTGGCAGAGATGGATTCTGAACCATGATGTGATCACTGGCTGCTGCCCTGAGCAAACAGGACCTAAAGTTCAGAGGTTTTGCTCGGCTCAATGCATTGAACCATGGATATTTAATGACTTCTATAGGTGCAAAGCATCTTCCCCTTCACTTTCCACATGGCAACTACATGCAGAGGATACAAACAGAGCTGAGACACACATAAACATCACAGAGGACAACGACATCTTGTGCGCATTCCGTCTGATTACATCCATGGTGGGGGCACCGTCCCCTGAGGGTCATGGTGTGTCTTTCACACAGCAGTGACAACAGCAGCATCATCTCTTTGATACAGAAGCACAACTGCACAAGCCGGGGGGGAGAAGGGATTATTTTCCATTTGCTTCTTGAAACAGATGTCACTTTCCTCAGACCTGTTTGCTTTCAGGACTGCAGGGGTTTAATCTTTAGAACAATAATGTTATTACAATATGTGTCAAATGCTGTTTTCTAACAAAACAAAACAAATTGCTTCCACTTTGGAGCAACTGTACCCAGTCAATAACGTCAGTAGCTCTGCAGAGGTGGGGAGAGCATCAGCCCAGCGAATACCGACCCCAGGCAAACTCCCTCATGTGAACCCAAGCTCACCCACCGCAGCCCATGGACATGAGGGGGATCAGGCCACTACCCAAATCCGGCTTCACTGTGCCCACAGCTGCTAAGAGAAATCATTGAGTGACCCCCAAAAACTCCCTTGAGACTGAACTCCCACCAGAGGAAAGCAGCTCTGGCCACAGGGCACAGCCCAAATTCAAACACAGCCATGGGGCTGATTCTCCCTTGCACCATCGCATGCCGGTACCGCAGTTACCTCCTGATCTCTTGCGCCTGCCTCACTTTGGAACAGGAAAAGACAACTAAAAGCCTTCAGAAAGTCTCACTTGAGCTGACTCTATTTAGGGAACATTTGAGCTATCATCAGCTCTACATCTGCTAGAGAAGACACATCGCACCTCTGAACAGAGATATACAACAAACAAAATCCATATTCCTTTCAAACAAAATCCCACAAACAAGGAAGCACGGGCTCCAGCAGGCAAACACAGCCTTGATGGGGTGACCCCTGGAGAGAGGAACTTGTCATCATCCTACCTGCAGAAGCCAGTAGCACCTTCTGTGAAACGTGGGGATGATGGAGGAATGGACGTAGCAGCCGTACAAGCACTAGGGACAGAAAAGAGAAGGAAAGCTGGGTTAGTAAAGGAAACCATCACCCAGGAGGCAGCACCAGGGACGAGAGTGGCAGCGCGTTATCTGCTATTAGAGGATGCTGTTCTGAAGTCGGTCCAGGGCTGGGAACACACAACACCAGGTTATGGCACCCCACAGCTATTTCAGCATCACTACAGGTTACAGAATCACCCTCCCAGCAGTCCACCATAGCTCAGCCACCCATGAGCCTCCCCAGAGTGGCTCCCTGGGCTGCACTTGCATCTTCACTTCAGCATGGTTTTATTCTTTAAAATCCAACATAACCATCTCTGTTTCATCACCAGGGTACGTAAACCAAAAACTTAGGGTTTATAAGCTCAAGAAGCTCCTGTCAAGGTGTTTCATGCCACAGCATCACTAGTGATGTGAAAGGTGACATGTGGCATCAAGGCTTTACTGGTGCCATGAGGGTGACCATGCTCAGTGTCCAGTGACGCCAGTGAGCTGTCAAGCAGCAGCACTTGTCGGTGAGCACAGGGTGCTATGGCAGCATCTCCTCCCCAGATCAGCGCTCACAAGGTCAGCCTGAATTAAAAAGGATTTAAGGGCTGCTGGCTGCTATCACTGAGCTATTTTTAAAATACAAATGACAAAGATTAATAATGTTTTTAAATGTGTCAAGGGTACATCCACACACACAAAACCAGGCAGGAAAACAGAGCGGGGAAAAGAACCTGCGGAAAATAATCCAAAGAAAAGCTTAACACTTAAATCCCGGCACTCAGCCTGGGGAAAAGCAGACGCTGTTTGTTTAAGATAATCCCTGACAGCGACTCCTGGCTGCATGGCACCAGGGGCTGCATTTAAAGGTCTTTAATGTTCAGTTCTGCTGAGTCAGAGCTGGTCCCTGCTATGGAAAGCGGATTGGAAGGTGCGGCATCTCTCACTCCGACCAGCTTCCCAGCGAGGATGGGCAAGCTGGTCTGGGGCACGCCACCGGAGCAGCCAGGAGCATCCAAGAACATCCCCAGCATCTCGTGCAGTGCACATCAATACACACCAGCAACCCATAGTTTGCTGCTGGGAGCTTGACTGACATTGCACCAGGATTAAACCACGTAATGACAGACACTAGTGCTGAGCTCCTGGTAGCTCCCTGCAGTCAGTAGGTAGGAAAGCTGCTCTCTGCCTCCAGATCTGTCTCACATATAATTCTAGAGGTGTCAATAATGAATTACATATAAGCAGCCCACCTCCACAGAACTGGTTCTCAACATCTCTGCAAACCGGTACAAAAAGCCTCCTAATGGCTCACAGAATGCACATCAGGACATGGGAAACCAGTTCTGGGTTGATGCTGGAATGAAGGCTGGGTAGCTGGAATGAAGGAGATCCATGTGTAAGCAACTCCCTGGCCTTGGAGAGACAGTGGGGATTTTTCTTCACTGTGGACTGAGCTGTGGAGAAATGAACTGTAGTAGAAGAAAGAGACCCTGGAAACCCAGCTTCTGGAGGAAGGAGGGAATGAGTGATGGCAGCAATAAAAGCTACATTAATTTTCACATAAAAAGGCATTAAAAAATGTTTAAGATATAAATAGAAACCTCAGAAGTCCGAGCCTCCCTGTTTTGGAGGATTTTCAAGGTTAATGAGTTAAGTGCTGTTCCATGACATCTCCTAGCATGGCACATGTGGGTTAACAGGAGCGGGTGCACCCTCAGCTCCAGCAAGGGCGGTGATGGTCCCTCTGCCTCACCAAGAGCCAGCAGCAGCCACTCCACACCACACTGCACTTCATTAGGAGAAGGGAATTACCTGCCGGGCTGGCCTTAGGAGACAGGGAAGCAGGGAACGTGGAATGCCTTTAGCTAAAGGAGTCTTTAAAACGAATCCTTGCTCAGAACAGGCGGAAGGGGTTTCATTAACTGGGGTTTCTTTTTCGGGTCTTTACTGGGGAGGGCGAAGCAGCGGAGCCCCGTGTGTCTGTGGCTATGTTAATGCCAGGCTGGGCACTCAGCCAACGCATTAAGTGAAATCGAATTCCTGAAAGCAGCTTTAATCAGCAGATTTTTAAGGTTAGAATGCCTCTCTCCTCTGGAAGGCTTGCCAAGGTTAATTCCGTCCTGAGCAGCCGGAATTAATCGGCTGGACAGGGGAGAGCGTTTTTCACGATTCTCTTTTTCAAGTTTACCAGATCTCCAGGAGGGAAGGAAAGGCAGTTCCGAGGAGTCTGAGGAGAAACGCCACTTCAGCAGCCTGATTTCTGCTCTGAGAACACAGCTGAGACGGGAGCAGGAACCACGCGCTGGGACCAGCATCAGGCATCAGCCCGACCCCTACAGAAGCCAGGGGATGCCGATCCTAGACCATGGGATCGCTCCCATCCTCGTTGCCACGGCAGGACAGGGATGCCCACGGTTGCTGCAGCATGGTCCAGGGCTGCAGCATCAGCTCCCGCAGCCACCTTTTGGGGAGGGCTGTGCTTGTCCTTGCACACGTTCAGAGCAGAGGAGGGGAGCTGTGCAATTACAGCTGCCCACCCCTCCATTTCTATGCAGTCCACATCTCACATTACCAAACTTCTGAGAACTGGAGGGGGGGAATCAAAGTATTGGTGGATTTTTTTTAATCCTGAGCTCCTTAAAGCGATTGTGGCTTATTTAAAAATAATGCAATAATGCTGAGGTGTTCTTCCTTAACGAGAACACCTTGGGAATGGGAAGTGGAAAGCGAGAGAATCAAATATTCAAGATAGGCTTGGACAGGCTTTGAAATTCTCCTCCCCAGTGAGTTACCCCAGTGGATATTTAAAAGAAATAACAAGTGCCTGGATTTTGTTCAGATTTTCACACTGAAGCCCCAATTCCCTTAATAAGGAGCTAAATCAATCTTTAGAGAACAAATCACGTAAGACCTGTGGCTCTAAATTATTAAAATATACTGGAGTCATTTTCTGGTGTAAGGCTTCAACTTCTAATACCCCATCAGCCCACAGGGCCAGACCAGGCATCACAGGTTATCGGGGAAAAAGGACTGTGCCGGCAGGCATGGGATGGAGCAGGCTCCTGCTCAGCACCATGGACAATGCGTGAACCCCAACAGCTCAGATTTGCACTGCATTCACGAAACAGACTTTTCAAAGCACTGTGCTCATGGCAACAGCAGTAAAAATTGCCCCAAATAATGGAATGTGACTCCGAGACAAGTGAAATCCAAAACACGGCTTAAATAGAAAAGCAAGAAGAAAAAAGCATGACAATATCACAATAAGGGATGTTAAATTCCTTACGAAAAGGCTCCCGGATCAAGCGAATGCACCTGCAAAAGAAAAGGCTGCTGCCTGCAGCCCCCTGAGATGTGGTAAGAGCCCAAAGCCCACATACAAATGGCCACCAAATACCCCAAGGAGCCCAATGCAAGCGAAGGATCATGCCCCAAGCAGTGCCTTGATGTGTGTTCCAACACGTGCTGGCCTCTGCCTAGTCTGTGCTCCATGATGGATGGCGAGCAAAGGCAGATACATCTCTAGAACCTGGTTCTGGTGTCACGTGCCCTAAAATTGAACATCACATTCCCCACAGCCCAGAGCAGGACATCAAAACCCCCAGCAGGAACATAATGCCAATGCTTAACAAACCAGGAATAGGGACACAACCACTCTGATGGCCTGGGACACTGGTAGCACAGGGGCAAGGAAAGCCACCGCCACCACTCTTAGCTCATGTGGTGGTGCCGAGCAGCGCGCTCCAACCCTATCCCCGTTACACCACCCTGTTAAACCATCCTCATTACACCACCTCAGGATCTCCTTCTGTAATTACATCAATGATTTCAGAGCTTCTCCACTCATTTCCATAGGGAACAGCACATGGTTTGCAGTGGCAGCACTGCTATCATGGATCAAACCTCCTGGGAAAGCTGAGTGAGGCGTTAGCTTCATTCTTCTCATCATCCTGATGACAGGGTACAGGTCTCCTAAATTAGCAGCTCTATCTGAGCCCAATCAAGCTCTGCCCTCACCCTCAGCCTGCCCATTACCACTGCACCAGGAGAAGTACAGCACAGCCATGCGACAGCATTCAGGTTGCCCTGGTACAGGCTTCTCAGACAGAGAGAAGAGTATGGAAAAGCAGCTTGTAAGCTCTCGTATCAGCATCCTCCAATGCAGTAACCTGAGTTCCAGAGATACCAGTCAAAATACAACAATAAAACCCACTCTTCCATCCCTATCACAGACATTTCCGTTATCCGTTTATAAAGACACCACTGTTACCCCATTCATGTCACCAACTTCCTCATATCCCAGCAGAGACACTATCCAATCTACCTGAAATCGATTTCTCTGGATTTCATACAGACTGTGATTGGAGAAATTTGTGAGCTCTTTGTAGTAATTCATTTGTTTTACACACAGGAGCAATTTCCCATCCGAGTCTGTAACAAGTACCCACTAAATTCTCTGCCAATCTTCTTTTACTGGGCAGAGCAGGGCTGGAAAAGCAAGGCAAGAGAAAACCTCAAGTCTCTAACGTGAGCTGCCTGTTGGCCACCAAATTAGAAGCACTGGGGAAAACCCTCAGATTTTATGTGTATCACCTCTCTTTTCAAGCAGACTGGAAGTGAGCACCCTCCGAGATCGGGTTATCTCGCAGCAGATGGTCCTTCCTTTAGGACAGAGATGCTAAAGCCACGGACACGTTCCAAATCCATTTAAACATCAGATTAGGCTTGCCCCTGTCAGCCGCCGGAGCTGGGAGACAGCAGCAGCTCCCGCCTGCTCCATTAATCAACATTCAGCGAGAAGAGCCAACGTGCTGCTATAAACCCCCTGACTCGGTGCCAGCACCACGCACGGGGAACCTTGAGCCATCAATCTTCCTGTTCCTCCCCTGGCAGTGAGATGCGGCTGGGGAAGGGGGAGCAGCGGCAGGGGCTCGGCCAGGCGGGAGGAGAAGAAGGTTTTTGACAGCAAAGTGATGCTCAGTGACACCGAGCTGACAGGGATGCGAGGAGACACCGGCCCCAATGCTCCTCCGCACAGATCGGCCCCAGTTCAGCTTCATAAATGGGAATATGGGGAGGTGTAACTGTGGGTGAAGTGTGTGGCACTGAGGAATCACCCAGGGGGGAGGCAGCCTGCACCCAGAGGTCCTGTTTTGATCTAAAAAGGGATGAAAGTGTCATAACATAAGGAGGCACCCAAAATTTCCCATTACTGCTGCAAATCTTCAAGTAAAACACTGCTAAACATGTTTTCTCACTCCTGATCTTAGAGAAACACAGACCTTAGATGGGTTGGATTTTCCTCTGATGTTTATAGATGGTAACTTTAACTCGGTAAAGCACAAAACCCTGCTCAGATCTCGGGGCTGGATCGGTCTGTGCTGCTGCTGAGGTTTGCCTTTTATCCACCACAACAAAACCTAGACGAGTGCTTACAGATCACCAGTTTGGGCACGGAGTCCCTGTGCACTACCAGGAGATCTCAAACACCATCTCTAGGTGGTCACACCGTCCCAGAGAACCTAACCCTTCCTAGTGGGCTACTGCTGCAGGGCTGCAGCATCGGTGCCTGGCTGCGGCTCCAGCGGTCGCCTGCTGCTAGAGTTGGGTTTTAATCCCATTGGCTCTTTATCTGACGTGTCCCAAACCCTCCTGATGCCCTCGATGTCACCAGCAGTTACACCTAGATAACAGCTTCTGGATTGAGCCCAGAGATCCCGTTCGATGGCTAAATCGCAGGAGGAGAGGTTACTGCAGCCTCCAAACCCAGAGCCAAGCTCTGCTCGTTGCAGGACCTTGTCACTTCTGGTAGCTTTTGTTACCAAATATTGTTCTGTTTACCTCGGGACTCGTTAGAAAGCAATTTTTGAGATGTTCAATATTTAATGAAATATTTAAATGCTTAATGGGTTCTTTTCCAAACCCTGTTTTCCCCCTGTGGAGTTCTGAAGTCACTGCAAGGATTGCGGGGTTTAACTTTCTTACTGCTAGACATGATGCTCCTGATGACATGGGCTAATTGCCAAGAATCTGCATCTGTGGGTACCAAACTTCGCTGTCCCAGATTCTAAAATCTACATTTCATGCCTGCAATCCTAACCTGTTTGCCTGACAGGCATCCCTCCACTCTCCAATCTGATCCTCACACCTTTCTGCACCAGACTATGGATCTTCACCTGAAGACTTCCCACTCAAATGATTCCCAAACGCCTCCTATCACTGGGACACTTTGCTGCATCTTCCTCACTGCAGGAAGGAGAGCAGTCCCTAGAAAGTGATGTGTTTCTTCCCTTGAGTTTTCCAGTAGACACCACTTCCTTTAGGTCTGGTGTTTGGACTTTCTATGTACTATGGTGATGCATGAAAAAGGATGGCACCGTTTCCTCTTTCAATACCTGTGTGGGGTTTTCCCTGACCTTGCACCATGCTGACACACCACTGCAGCACGGTACAGGCAGCACCGGACTCTTCATTGTTTCTACTGGTAATTCTTTTAATAAGAATTCTTTAATTATGTATGAAAAGCAAAGCAGGAGGCCAGTTCAACAAGGAGCAACAGCTTTAATCTCGGTGTGCTCTGCAGCAACCCTGCCTGGTGGGAATTGTGCCATCCACTGCAAGGTGGTGAGGCTTTCAACACCATTCCCACATCACCTACACCACGTCCTGCACGAAATCACAGAGTGAAAGGCGCAAGGTGCTGTTTCTCCAAGTGAGCATCAGACAGCGTCTCTACAAGCACCAAATCCAATAGGAATTTTCTGTTATTTGCAATGCTGTCAACTGCGAGACGATTCAATAGGAACTGCCCACGCTAGCCTGCTACTTTATTGCTCAAATTGGTATTAGCCACACACTTGCAATTGGGTTATCCTTGAGTTTCGACTACAACTAACTTCATAAAATCTTTCCTGAATTCCATAGGAAGCACAAATCCAGAGCCTGGTCCTGCTGTAGGATCATTGGTATGCAGCCCCACACACCCACCTGCAGTAGCTGCCTGCTCATAAATGCGTATTTCTTTATTAATATGGGGAAACTTTAATCTCAGTCTAATTTTACCTTTAGGGAAGCTATATCCCAGGGCTGCCAGGAGCTAAAACCCTCCAGATGCAGCAGTGTGATTTGTATTCAAAGCAGCAGGTCTATCTGTCAACATGTTTGTCTCCCCTATCTGCCAACTCTTATTTATAATCCCATTCAGATTAATGAATGACAGTAGTTCTCATCACAAGAAATTTGATTAATCAATTTAAGTGCTTAATCACCCTGGCCGGGGTGAGAACCAGAGGGGAAGGATGCTGCCTGGATAGGGACAAAGTTGTGAGACATAGGAGGAAAATGGGAACAACTCAAGGGGGGAGCATGCATGGGATCCTCGATGGGATTATGAGATTCTCAGGAGGTGAAAGCTTCCTTAAGGATGGTGGGAACCATGAGGGATGATCATGATAACCCAGCCAGGCATCCCACGCAGCATGCTGCTCCAGATTAGCTCCCATCCATCACCTTCCTGTACCACAAAACACCCACTTGGGGTTTCATTCAAGCTTGGCTTGAATGCTCTAGAATAATCTCCAGAGTTTTCAGGAGACCTGAGAGATGTTTCAGATGATGGGAAAGAGGCAAGGTTGAGCACAAATCACTGATTTCTAGGAGGATTACCTAGACCAGAGGCCATGTAATGTGAAGCTACTCTTGTGGATGCTCTAAATGACATGATAAAACCAAAAACCCTTATAGAACAACTGAATCTCAGGAATAACATCATCTTCTGTTCCATGAAAGCAAAGTTTACAGAGAAGTACCACTCTCTGCTGGCAGACAAGATATAGCTGAACTCTTATGACAAAGCAGCAGGCGCTCGTCATGAATATGAGGATAACAGGCATCTTGTGAATACACCAGTCAATATCGCTTCCAAATCAGCCAGAGCTGTCCTCCTGCCAAGCCTCGTCTCATGGCCACTCACTGGAAATTAAGATCAGAGCCTCCCTATCCTGCTCTTCAGGAATCAAAGCCCAGCATTATTAAATCTTTGCATCAGTGATCCGACAACAAACAGGGAATTGCTGCAAACGGGAGTTACAAGTGACCAAAGGAGCGTGCAGGAGCCAGGAACAGGGGGCTTGGGGAAGATGAACTCCCTTCAAGGAAAACAAGTGCCTTGGTTACCATTTCTCCAAGATGGGGGAAGGTTTCTTGGAGGGTAATGATGGCTCTGGAGAAGATGAAACAGTGCGAGTGCAAAAAGAGATGGGTAAGAGCAGATCTGGGGGGCATAAGCTTAATGCAAAACCCAGACTCCCAATTTCTCCGGTAAGGGAAGAGCCCAACAACTCCACCATCAATGGGGGCTTAGGAAAAGTGGTACAACAGGCTGCTTGGCTCCATGGTTTTCCAACCCAACTCTCAGCAGTTACTCGAGTGGGATACATAAAACCTCCAGGACAGAGACATTACCCGGGTCCCCGCACATCATCTCGACTCCAGCAGCTTGTGCAGCCGCACGTTTCCCCAGGTATGAGGTTTCTTGACTGTCACCACAAGGTTAGAAGAATTGTGAGCTGGAAAATCATGGAGCATATTAATGTCATCCTGAAATATGACCACTATACACAGAAGTATTTTATATTTATTCTCTTTTAGAAATGTTACAAAGACAATATAATGAGAACACTGCAAACAAGTGTTTTCCTCCTAATCTGGCAATAAAAATATGTCAAAGAAATGCCTAAAATCGTAATAGGAGAACAAAAAAATAATGGGCTAGGCTATGACAGGATTTAGCTGTGACTTTGCTCAAAGGCTTTAATCATGTCTAGTGCCACGTAAATGGAAAATCAGATACAAACCTGTTCAAACCATTAATGTCTGTGTTGGTTGTCTCAGCTGTTATAGGAGCTGAGACCGAACAGATTTGGTGGAGGTTAATGAAGATAGGTAGAGGTCTAAATACATTTATATCTGAGGAAAGACTGCACACAAAAAGGATTACTGAGCTGGTCTTCGTGGAGACGCGACTGAGGTGGCAAACACACAATTATAAAGAGATTTAGAAAGTGATTAGTCATTGCATTTGAACATGTGCTGTAAGAAAAGAACAAAGGCTTTCTTCATTAAATTAATGTCTGATAAACTCAGAATGAACAAAGAGGGAATGCTCTTTTTTCCAGGGGACAGACAGGCCTTGGAAGTCAGCACCACAGGAAAGGGAGAGCTGACGCTATAGATGGATTGCAAAGGGCTGAATAATGTAATGACCCAGAGCCAGGGTAACAGGCATCAACAGGGAGAGCACCAGTACCCCCACCTGACCTTGGGTCTGGATTTCAACCCTGGGATTCTATCGGGATGCTCCCATCTGAGTCTGTTCAACAGGGACACCAAGAGGGAGCAGGGAAGCGAATCCTATGGGATACCCAGTGGGGGTTCAGGAGGCTGAAAAGTGAATACTGGGTCTGTGGGAAAGAAACCAGGATGGGCTTGGAGTGAGGATGTCAAATATCCATCACCTTCTCAAGCCCAGCTGCCTTCACCGAGGCCATCAGGCAGGCAGAAGTTAGAAAAGATTGTATTATCCAGCTGGATCTCTTGTTCAGGAACAAAGAGACCATTACAGCATGGGAAAACAAGGCAAAAATGACAGTGCCCTGGGGCAATGCAAGCTGAGCCAGCACTGCTTGCAGACACCACGGTGGGGCACAGGGCAGAGGCTGTGATGCATTCACCATCTCTCAGGTTTAGGTCCATAAGGACCTAAAGACTAACAAACACAACTTATAGCACATATATAAATGTACAGAAGAACTTTTGGGAGCTATTAATTATATACACAGCTCGATCTTGGATTAATTTTGTGCTGGAATGGACCAGCAGCCTGAGCTGCAATCTTTTTTTGGCAGCCTCCCCTGTGCAGAATTAGCCCTGGAGTTATCAGCAGACACACTACACTGTGCCTGCAAAGTGACACAGTCAGCTTGTTTGCGACATACCCAGTTTCTTGGACCTGATCTCTTTATAGTGCTTACTTACATTAAGATCAGAAGCCACTGAAGTCAGTGGTTCAATGATCAACACGCACTCTTCCCTGCCTGTTCACTTCAGGCACTCTGCAAAGGTGGCTTAACTCACATTAGAGCATCTCAAAGACTGTGGCAGGGCTCTCTGTACCCCATTAAGTATAGAAGCTTCAGAAGCTGGCACTCCCCATTTCAGGAAGTCATTGAAGCTCTGCAGCTAACTCCTGAATTCTGAAAACTGAACCTAAGTGCATGGAAAACTTGGAAGAGTTTTCAAACCTCCTCCCAGTGAATCCCTTAATTAAAAAGCATTTACAGAACCTAAAATTATCACGTATGCCAATACTAAATCTTCCCATCCCCGTTTAAAATCCTTAGAGCTTCACCACTGCTCACAAGCAACAGCTGAAGCTACAGTTAGCAAGCATTTAAGAATGCCTTCCTGGACAAGCTGTTGTAGAAATACTAAGTTCCTATTGCTTGCAACCAACTTCTAAATATTTCATTTCTGTCCCAAAACCCCAAAACATTCATTTCTCAAGATTAATGTGCCTAAATTTCCTGAAGTTCACCCTCAGCAAAGAGCTGAGTGTTTCTGACATTCAAGAAGCAGCAAAAAAGGTCAATGTTTTACTTGTATTAATTTTTTATCAGAGAATGGAGAGCTCATTTTTGGAGCAGATAATGAACGTTGGACGAGTTCTGCTATGGGAAGATACACAAGATCAGAGCATCCTCTGTATGAACAATGATACCTTCCTCCTGTCTTCCTGAGTGACATTATCTGTGAGAATTTACAAGTTATTGCTCTGCTTTCTGAAGGGCTCTTCAGGACTATTTACCACTTATGACACTTGGGCTGTTGAGGAAGGAAATTACAACTCTGAAGGTAAAAGCAGATATCTTCCCTATGCCCTGGGACATTTTGGAGAATACAAGCAAAATTTATAAACTAAGAGCAAATTTTCTTCACATTTGTAAAATAATTTCTATCACTGGCAATCAAAGTAGAGATGTCTAAAAAGGATTTGGCTACATGGTGCCAACAAAAGGCTTATTTGTATTCTTTTGGGTGGAATAAGACCTCAAGGTGGAGGCATCTTGGACCTCAGGTCTCAGGGGTCCCTTTCCTCCTGCTCTTTGGGCTGCTCAGCCAACACAGGGACAGAACAGGTATATGCTGTACTATAAGGAGCTGTGTCCATACACTTCTGCATGGTCTGGCAATGGCCAGACCCCCTCAGCCAGGGCGCATCCACCGAGTACATAACCTGCAATGTCTCCCATACCCAAACGTGACACGAAGGGATTTAATTCCGCTTTAACTAACTTGTCAGTAGCACCCAATTATAGAACCGGTGGGCTTTGCTGATTAATTATGGATTAACTACATGCAAGCCTTCACACAAATTAATCTTGTAAACTCTGCTCACACAGACGGGATCTTACGCATCCTTCTTCAACCTTTCATACTTTTTAACTGAGAACCTGAAAATGCTGCAAACAGCATCACTTGAATACAGGTTATTTAGCAGGTATTGAGGGTTGGAAAGCACCCCATGTCCACACTTCCCACATCCCTGGAGGTGACCCAGACCTCACTGCTTGGAGGGTGACCACAGTGGCACGTCCCTGGGCACTGCAGAAGCTAGGGACAGGGCAGATGGGATGAGACCCAGGCGGTCACAGGGCACTGACAAATGAAAGTCAAGTGATTAGCTGGCAGCTTCACCAGTTCTGCTTCTGAAGTGCTTTCTGCATATTTCCCCAATAGAAGCAAGACAGCGCTGATGAGGTATCTGACAAAACAGAACGCTGAATCATTTCTAGTGCATCACCTCTTCTCTCGCAGAGGGAATCTTCCGTCTTCCCCATCACAGGCAATTAAAACATTCAAACGATTTCTTCCAGGCTGACAGTGCTTGGGAAAGACCACGGGACTGCATGAAATAAACTGTTACCCTCTACACCATTCGGTCTCTTCTTTTCATCCCCCTGGTTCTCAAGGCGTTTTACTGAGTGTGGCACATCAGCATCTTCCTCAACCCAACCCATTTGTTCCTTCAATGCAAGTGATGTAAACAGACAAGTCATTCACCTCCAGAGCAGCAGCAGCTGAACTGCTGCTCCGGGTCCTGATCCCTGCTCCTCTGGACAAGGTGCTCTGAAAACCCTCCATCCTTTTGAGGGATGGAAACAGAACTGCTGGAGAACAGCGTTTCCGTGTTCTTTCCATGTCCAGCACAACAAATAGCTTAGTGCCTACAAGAGCAGCTCCGAGGTCCTCACGTCCCCATCTGTAAGGCTGATGTTTCTGTTTCAGAGGGCTGCTCTTCATTCCCCCCTCCCCCGGAGGCGAGCTGCACCAATCTAATTACAGATGTCATCTGAGCAAGAACTGAAACGTTACCTGACCATGGAATGACTTCCGAGTTCAGCTGGTTTCAAGACTGAAATGGTGAGATGCCATCCCTTGGGAGCAGTCCCTTCTTACTAAACCGGTGTCCGTACAGAGAAACTTCACTTTCTAAAACCTTCCCTGGCTAAACATAGCTCAAGAGCAGATCGATGCCTCCACGTGTAACTCACAGCATCGGATCACGGAAGAGTCACAGCACCATGTGTAAAGTTAAACACAGTTTGTCTCATTTCTGGAAGCAGTTTTCCAGCAGCTGGGACAAAAGGCACAAATACACGCTCATACACTTGGTTACTGCCAAGTTAAAATGCTTCACTGAGACTGACCGTGCACTGAGTCTTGCTTAAGGCAGCTACGGCACAAGACTGGAAACCAATTCTTCTCAGTCACTGGAACCAAGTTCAGGACGCAAGGAAAAGCAAAAGCAAACAGGAAATTCGGGGTTGTTCGATTGCCCAAACCTGACGGTAACACCACAAAAGGTGTCATTACAAATGAGTCCCAGGAGTGGACAGAAATCTGTTCCCTCAGCTGTCCAATGCATCATTTTTATCCAATAACTTGCCTACAGGTTTACAAATCACAAGGAATTTACCAAGTGTGCTTCCGTAAGTACAAGTGGACAATCAATCATCACCACACTGCAGCCGCTCATGTAACACACACGGTTCCAGCTTCATGCCAGTTTCTATTATTGGTAACTATAAAACCAAAACCAAACCCCAATAAAACCTCCCCATCTGAGCAGTCTTCAACGTAACAATGGATATTATTAAGGATGGATATTAATGCAACTCTTCCCCTATTCTTCCTCTAATCCCACACTGAACCTGAAGGGGCCACACAGCCCCACAGAGCCAAGGCTACACTTGGCTTCAAAGAGCTTATAAAATGAAATGGTTTTATTTGCATCAAGGCTCTGCAGGATGGGGACGTTCCTCTGCCACTGCTGCCGCCACCTGCAGCACCTCCTCAGCCTCCAGATGAATCCTCCCCTGAAACCACAATTACCAGCTCCTGCGGGCCGCCCCACAAGATGAGCTGTGTGAGCACAGATTAATGAAAGCACCAGGGAAGAGTTTAGGGAATATTTTCTCTATTAATCTCCCTCAGCAGCAGATCAGCAGCAGGGCGGCTGCTGAAGACGTCGCTTGGTTAAGGTGAGGGAGGACGGGGACACTCTCCTGGACGCAAGCAGAGCCTCCCATGGGGTTTGTCACCATCACATCCCTTTTCAACCAAGAGATATTTGGCTTTAGAGCCATGTGCCAGAAGACTGGGGCTTTTAGCAAGAAGAATCATGGTGTGAAACCATCCCTGGCAAGACCCCACTGCGTATTTAATGTTAATTCAGAGGACAGAATGCTGCAAAGCATTCCTTCACCAGGAAACACGTGGTATCATTTCCTCAAAAACCTTCTGATTCCCAAACCTCCTTTTTCGCCCCAAACTCCGGAGCCTCTTTCATGTTTCTTTCTCTACCAACCGTGTCTCCTGGAGTTCAAGTAAATAACAGTTTGTTTCCTCATTACCTTTTCCTTTTCAGTGTTAAACTCTGCCTTTAAATTGAGAGCTTTTATTTCACCTTCCTTTTCCCAAGCCCATTGATTGCAATGCTGGATTTTGACATGGCCTAGCTTACAGCCTGGTTTGGTTTTAAAAACAGCAAACGTGGCTATTTACCTCCCCTGCCTCGAGGAAGGAAGTTGGCTCTCACCTGGCTCACTGCAAATCAATCACAACGTGTACTTAATGCTCTCCTTGAAGGAAGGGAGAGCAGCGGGATGAGGAGCAGAAACCACATCCCCTGCCCTTTGCCAGCAGCACAAAGCTCCGCAGCTCCCGCACCCTTCAAAGCTCCTTGCTCTTTGCAGGCGGATGGCAAACAATTACAGGGGACCTGCGGGTGCTTCCTCCTCATCAACTCACCCGTCCTCACACAGCGAACCCACACAGCCTCCAACCAGCACTGAGCACTTCTTGCAGCTCAGCACTGAACTGAACAGCGCTACAGCTGAAAGTAACATTAACAGAGGTTATCTCCAACCCTTGGGTTCTTAAACCCAGTATGCCCTCTTAATAAATTAGGCATTACCTCATCAATATTAAGGATGCCACCCCCAATGCCAGCAGTACCTGTATGAAGTGTGAGTATCACTGCTTTATTTCAAGGCCTGCTTGCAAGTTTAATTTGGAATAAAAAGGTGTTTCTCTAAAGATGTCAAGGAAAAGAGAGGGTCTGACTCGTGCCAAGGCTGGATTTGACCATGTCTATCAGCTGAGCATCCCTGCAGGGTTTGGGGAGGATACGATACCCTTGGAGACTCTTCTGAACAGGACCAGTTCTCCAGTGCTCTTTCACAGCTGATTTTGGGCACCCTACCAAACCAGCAGTCACCTTGTTTTATTACCACTGGCTGGAGGGGAGCTGGTGAGGAACACCATTAGGCAGAGACCTGTCACAGGGCAGCCACGTCCACATCCATCAGCGAAGCAATCAGAACCCGAGCTGGTACAGAAACCCTGCACCATTCACCATGAGCTGCCTGTCCCAGACCAAACACGCATTTTTCAGCCAGTCCCTTCCATTAGTGTCTCCCAGTGCCAGCAAACAAAGCAATTTAGGATCCCAAATGCTTCCCGTGGGACGTGGTTTTGCCGTCATCGATGTACCCTGCAGTACAAAGCGTCTCCTACGTTTGAGTCTCGCCCTATGTGACGCACGCAGCAGAGATGCGGATTCAGTGCTGAAAACCAGCAATTTTATCAGATCCTGCACACCTACAAACCAGACCTATCCTGCTCGTGCTCCCCTCACAGCCTGCATGGAGCCTGCACTGCCAGGAGGGAAGTTTGCACCCCACACCCCCTCTTTGCTCTGCATCTTCACACTCGAGATGCTGGCAGAGCCAGATGTGTGCAAGAAACAGGGACCACAGAGTGATGGATTCACCACAGTGACTGTTGAGACACCAACTTATCTCTCCCTTGCAGAGCAGGGGAGGTCCAATAAGTATAAAGTTTAATGCTACCCTGTTTAATGATATTTTCACTTCAACCGAACTGTAAAATTAACTGAGAACTTACACTAAAAAAAGACTTTTATTTTATGCTGATCATTAACTAAGGAGGTTTCACACTTGAGATCTGTTATATTAAAGGGAACTGAAATTGCTTGTATCAATTACCTTATTTTAAGCAGACTGAATTCTCATAAAATATTGAAACTGTTTTTTGACTATGGAGAGGGAGAGAAAGGCCGAATCATGGGTGGGAAGGGATCCCTGGATCATGCCCCCTGCCCGGGCTATATGGCCTGCCAGCACAGGAGAACCATGAGCAGATGCAACCACAAGAGGTTATCCTGTTGATATAAACAGGAGCTGGTTTGTATCAGACCAGGACCAGGACGCCCATGCTGGTGCCAAGAAAATGCCTGCAATGCCAGGGCTGGGCTGACCACAGGTCTGGTCACTGGCTTGCTCGCCTCTATAGATGGGTACTCATTAAACACCCAAAGCATCAGCTCAGGCAGGATTTGGAGTGAGGACACCGTCAGTGCCCGGCTGATTGCCTTAACCTGCAGAGCAGCAGCGCCCATCACAGTACTTTACCCACCTACACAGCCTGATTAATCTCACCTTTATATTCGCCCATTCTGGACTTGTATAGTCACAAATAAACCTGACTCAGAAAGAAACAGAAGGAGGCCGAATGAAAGGGGAAACCATGGTCCTGCCTGCCTCATCCTCCCTCTGCCTCAATGAGAATCTACCCACCGGCAAGACACGAGGAGCTGCAGGGTGATGGGGTGGCAGCCACTTGTGCTGCTGGGCTCCTCTGCTCTCCCTCCACAGCACTTCTAATAACCAAGACAAATTACCTTGCACACCACGTGCCCAAGCAGATCTGGCCTGAAGCTTCCCTTGCCTGAGAGCTGCAGGCATCTGTTTCTAGGGGACCAGTCAAGAGTAAACCAGCAAAGCAAACTATGCCCATTATTCATTAATTATAGCTATTTATTTAATGATAATACTGCTCTTTATTATTTGAATAACAACATAAGTACTGCGGGATGAGGAGAAATGCTCTCACATGGAAGACAGTCACTGATAAAGAAGCACTGAATTGTTTAGGTTGGAAAAGACCTTTAAGATCATTGAGTCCAAGCATTAACCTGGTCCTGCCAAGTCCACCACTAAACCATGTCTCTAAGTGCCACGTCTACACATCTATTTTTAAACTGAATTCCTACAGGAGTGCAAGACTGTCTGCAGACTCTTTGCTTAAAGCAATTCCTAGCAAAACGTTTACTGAGGTGTGGATATTCCTTACCCAAAGGGGTCTCAGTCTGGGACTGCATCCTTAGAAAGCAGATGGTCCAAGCACAGCATCGGCCCCTCTTTCACTCATCATTTGAAAGTATCTTCTGTATTTTTCACCCTATTTCCCTCACGTCTGAGTTAAAGTTGTACAACCTCTCGCAGGCTTCCTCCCTCCATCACTGTGGGCAGAGCACTGGTGGCTTAATGACATGGAGCATCTGAACACCAGCCAAGGGAGGCACCGCAGCCTCCAGCCCCCAGTATGTGGCACAGATCCACACTACCTTCTGTGGACCATGGGCATCATTTGCTGCCGTTTAAATGATCTTCTTCAGGTTCTAATAGTTAAAACAAATGAAGGCACACTCAGGTAGAGCTCCGTGACTTTGCCATTTACCTGAAGTAAATATACCTGCAAGGAACACAGTCCAAAACCTAACAAACAAGCTCAGCAGAACCATCCTCAGGGTAACACATACACCCAGCAAGTGGAGATGGAAACAGAACTGACAGAACTGGTTAAGCAGGAAAAGCACTGAGGGAAACTGCAACTGGGAAAAGCTGGATCAGAGGAGCACCAGAACAGCAAGGAAGCGGAGAAGAGCATCATCCCGAACACCAGCACAGTGAACAGGGCTGAGCATTTCCATCAGGACCACCGTACCCTTTGGTTACCTGCACTATAAAACATATCCTCTGGCTGTCAGGATTTGCTATCAGAAATGACAACTCAAGCTCAAATAACTCACCTAAATTCACATTGTCAGTGTCATTACAGTGTTAGAGTAGAAAAGATCCTTTGCCTTTCTAGCTTGCATTTCTCAATACAAGAGGCACTTTTAGCTGCAGAAGGTACTGACTTGGCATGGTTGGGTTTGCTAATGAAGTACGGATTATCCACTGGTTTATACAACCACATACTACTTATTTAAACAAAAGCAAAACCTCAACTGTTTGAGAGGGATGAGCGCCCATCCATCCACCTCGGCTTAGGCACCTATGAGCAGGACTGCTCTTCATCATATATAGACATTCAGGGAGGTTTCATGACGCCAAGCCCTAAATTTAGAAGTCATCATCTCCACGTTGTACGTGAAATGATTCATCACGGTGACAGCAGCAGCATGTGAAATGAAGTCATTTGGAGGGTAATGTAGACAGGTATTTATAAAGTACCGGCATAATTGCAGGTTTTGAAGCCTTCTCAATATTGCTTGTGCCACCCCAGGAAGGTGTGACTTTGCCTGTGTCTTATGATGAACCTGCCACGGAGCAGAAATCCACTCATCTTCCAACTTGTCTTCTGTTCTGCTTTCTACCGGTGCTTCCTGAACACTGTTCTCCTCCACAGTACAGTATTGTAAATAACATAATGCCACCTTGCTCAGGAGCCTCACCATGTCCTATGGCTACCAATTACTCCTTCTTTGAAGCATCCTAGCATTGCACATGCCATAACAGCAATTAGTACACGCTGCCTGAGGCTAAGAAACTCTGAATAACACGGAATTGCATGTGAAAGCCACCCTCCATGCACGAGATATAGGTTTTACCTCCACGGATCTTGCTAAATACACACCATTTAACAAAGTGTGGGTTTACACAGCATGCAAACAGAACATCTATGGGGCAGAGGAAGATGAGAATGCATCTCAAGGAGTAAAAATGATCTAAAAGCTATCTCCCTCTTTCTCTCCGTTGTATTCCCAGTCTCAAGCAACATGCGGATTATTTTCTATTAGCATATTGTGTCCTCTTCCTTAACTTCCCAATAGAATGTTTATCTCCAAGGAAATTCTGCAGGAAAGACTGAATTTGCATATAAATAATAGACATGCCAAACCATAAGATGCTGGGATTTGGTATTCTAACAGTGCTATACAGGATTTGTATTAATTTCCTTATTTTCCAGTAAACTCCACAGAGTTCAATCACTATCAGTGACATTGTACAGCCGATTGCATAGCCATTGCCTTTACTGGAGTTGTGACTACTGATCAGGAACTGCCCTTTTTGGCTATGTGCACTTTTGGGCAATTCTTCCCATAATCTAAATGCTGTTTTTTAACCCTGCACTTTACAGAGGGAAAACGGGACAACACCACCAGCACCAGCAGGTACGTGCGTGATTCTGGCTCTATGCACTGCAGTTGCAGCACAGAAGGAAGTCCCAAAGGAAAGCTAATCTCTGATCCACCTCAACAGCTTTCAAATGGGAGCCAGAAGAGCCCTGAATGCTAAAGGTGAACTTCAATTAAAGATCCACTGTGCATTTCGCTCCAGACCATGATAAAAACTTCTTTCCCTGCCAACAGCAACGTCTCCCCTGATTTCTGCTGGGTTTAAAGCAGCTATTTTTAAAAGCCAGCTTAGAAAACACACGTGCTCTAGGGTATAGAGAAGGCAGCGCCGTGTGTAAGATGTGAGACTGGGAGGTAGAGCTCAGTACATTGACATTAGAGAAACCGGGCAGCAATGGGAAATAATATTTTTACAAAGGTTACAGACATGAATGTAAGACCTCAGGGCAATCTTCCAGATGCTGCTTAGTAACACACAGCATTGTGTGTTCCCTCCTCTTCTACCGAGCTGAGTAATGCAGACCGGAGCCGATGCTCACCAGCCACCTGGCACCAGTGTCTGGGTACCAAGAGCGGGTGCAGCCTTCACCAGGGAAGTAAATGAGCTCCAGGATGCAACTCCCCAGCCTGGGGAGCATCCACCCCACTCCCACAACTGCAGCATATCCCAGTACATTCGCATCCCCCATTCTGACAGCTCCCACAGTTCCCTTGCTGTTGTTTCTGCATCTATAAATCAACTTTATGCAAGGTACCAATCCCGGAACGGCACAATAAAATACATCCTTGTTTTTGGAATATCAACATTTGCTTGCAAAGAAACAGCTTTTTCCATTAGCTCCCAAGTCAGCTTCCTCTGTCCTACAGACCTTTGAACATAACACAACAGAGACCCTGTAGACCTCAACACAGAGAGGTTATTATATCCCCACATAGCAAACTCTTCCGAACACCACCACCAGCACTTCCATGCTGAGGAAAGCAAACTGTGCACCGCCCATGGAAAAATGGGGGATAATAGAAACTTCTTATGGCCATATTTGAGAAAAAACAACCCCAAACTATTTCAAGTAGTCGGGCAAACATCACCCAGATGGCAAGTTTGCTGCATCCTTGCTGAAAAACACTATGCAGCCAACAAACCCATATGGCCGACCAGAGAAGCCACATAAAGATAACGATATGCCTGTACAAGCAAAATGTTAATGAATTAGGCCTAAAGTAGAATAAAATCTGCTACCTGGTACGTTACACCTGCTTATGGAATCAATGCGTGCATTGATTTTAACATTCAGTAGTTCATATGCAAGAGACAGGCAGGTAGGGTTAATCCACAGATGTTGGCAACAGGCCACTCATGTAGCCCATGCTGCTCTCCCCCACCAACACTTGATCCTGTCTAATCTGGAAATGGGGTTCTCACGGTGTTTAAATTCCCCTGATTGGGAACGGGATGAGACATACAAGCAGATGGTGGGTAAATAAGATTCTGGAAAAATCCCTCACTGCCTGTGGGTTTATCTTCCTTAAGAAAGTCCCAGTTTGTTAGAGGATTGCTGTGCTCACTGCTATGCACCTGCAGAAAGGGCTGCATCACTTGGGCCAATGACTCAAACGAATGCCCAATACATGCCTTCAAGGCAATACCTAACATGAATAAATACAGTTAGCATCAGACAAGGTGAAAAAACAATGACAGGGTTTAACAATACCAAGAGTTAAAGCCCAGAGGGAGCGAGAAACTCATTATTCACCCTACCTTTATTTAACTATGCAGAAAAGCAACATGGCCCCAGGTCCTTCACTGGGATTATAAATAACATTATAATACTGCTGCGGATGTGAGACACGATGGATGCAGACAGGATTCTGCTGGGCCATGTAGGAGACCTTGGAAGGCATAAGAAGTGATGGGAAAGGATGCCTCAGAGGAGGCAACCACAGCACTTCATCACTGCAAGCTCTCTGCAGGCATCCCGGCGGAGGACAGCCAGAAGAATCATAGAATCATAGAATAGTTTGGGTTGGAAAGGACCTTAAGATCACCCAATTCCAACCCCCCTGCCATGGGC